>CM077080.1:35571208-35591208 GCA_039513925.1 Platanthera zijinensis | reverse complement strand
ACAGAATCCCATTATGACACCGGATCATCCAGAGTGGGTTGAGCAAAACCTTCTTGAATCAAATCCCACAAATCTTGGAACACAAACAATATATGCATTTGAACGTGCCAAAAATTGTAAGTCCCTCCCTCAAATATTAGCACTTCACTTGGAGAGTAAACAAGGTTCTCGACAGATGAAGAACTGGAAGCCATATGATGAAAAAAAAGCAAGGAAGTGAAAAATCAGTAAGATTAAGCACCTGGTGCAGTGACAATCCCTCAGAATTTTTGATGGCAAAGGGCAAATACACACTAACCTAGCTATGATACCATGTTGAGAAATAACACAAGAGTACACCACAAGATTACGGTAGTAAGATCAAAACCTAGCGCAATAACCATTCAAAACATCAAACCAAAATAGGAAGCTTCATGTTCACATCACCTCACAATCATTGTTTTTCTCCCCACCGAAAAAAACAGGATATTTTATTTTTCAATCTTGTTTATTTATACTATATTAAAAAGGTAAAAACAATCTTTGGTTAAACATTAACTTCCCGATTTTACCCCTCTTTATTAAAAAATTCCATCTTTTAAAATTTGTGTTTTTTTATTTAAAAAATGTTCTTTTATATAGACAAAATTTTCTACCTATAATAAAAAAATATGTTTTTTCCCACCGCTCGCAAATCCACACACACCGAAAAAATGAGCAACGAGCGGAGTATAACTCTTTGGGATTTGCGAGCGGCAGGAGCGCATTCGCGTCATTGCGCCATCGCGCCGGGACAGTGTCGTGGCTTGGATAATATCGCCCCCCCATTGCTATTGAGATACGGTGGTTGGTCGTAGGAGCAGATCCCCGTATCTGTCACTTGTAGAGAGGAGAGAAAAAAAGAAGATTGATAGTATGAGTGTGTGCTCAAATTAATACCAATATATAATTTTATTGAGGGCAAAGTGCTATAAGGGGGACACTCCTATAAGTGTGGGACACCTGGGAAAAAAAATCTAGCACCACTCAATTCAACTGATCAAATTAAGAAGACCAAGAGAAATGTAGGGAGACAGGCTCCGTTTGGGACGACTTATTTTCACCGGTCAAGCGGTTACAATCGCATGAACCGGATCATAATTAAGATCTGGTTCATGCGGTCGTAACCGCTCGACCGGAGAAAATAAGTCCTCCCAAAGAAAGCCATAGTAGTATTGAATGCATGCACAATGGCAAGATCATATCTTTTGAAAATGATTCTGCCAGCGCATGACAGATTTATTAAGCCAAGTTATATCCGGCCAGCTAACTACTTGCCGTTCAACCTATGAAAAAATAACCGTTAATGATTTTGCCAGCTTAGCAGCTAAACAATATTGTTCAGATTAATTAATTAGTGGCTGCAATAATAAGATATCCTTTTAAAAGTAGTTACGGTGGGCTTAAGTATTTCCTCTAAAATATGAGCAATGTTACAACCCGATCGATTTGGCTATTTACAGTTCAATAATTTCCGCAGTTTAAAGATATATATTCGTAGTCAAAAAAATTGGCAGTCAAAAATTAGAGCCTATATGTTATAACCAAAAAAAATTGGTCCCTGCTGTTCGAATTTGGGGGTGATCAAAGTTTACTGATTTAATGGTCGCCTCGCGGGGTACTTGACGAGAAGAAGGTGATGAATCAAAAGAATAGCTCCGGACAGCCTACAAACAAGAACCGCATGCTGCAGCGAGAAAGTCCCTCCACACAGCAGAAGTCTATAGAAACTTCCACTCCTAAAGCCATTGTTGAGCTCGGCACAACACACCACATGTGTTCAAACCCGCCCACATAGCAGGTATTCAAACCGCACACACCGCAGGTATTCAAAACCACGCACACCGCAAGTATTCAAACCCGCGCACACCGCAAGTATTCAAACCCGCGCACACGGCATGTATTCAAACATGCACACACCGCAGGTATTCAATCTCGCGCACACCCACTATGTCGACATAGATTGGACTGCTTCTCTTCAAGCAAGGTAGCGAACCCCGCGGGCCTCACCGATATGGTCATCGGTGACAGTGGTCAGTCCTGCCACTTCTGGGTGTGATCGTACCACACTACCCAGTCCCCAACGTACAACCTCGTGTACACTTGGATGTGAGTGACACCCGTAGATTTTGAATTTAGGCCGACCAGTGGAGGAAACCCAACGGAGAGAAAAATAACGATCGATCACCTGTAGTACGCATCTCCCAATCGCCATGGGTTGTCGACCTTCCCGCACCGACGCAATGCGTCGACAACACCAACTTTAGTGTCAACGACTGTACTTCTCCACTGATGTCGCAACCCGGCGCTCTTCCTTCACAAACACCGCAACCTTTACAGAAAAAAGATGAGATTTTCACGACTGTGCCCTCTGATTTTTGCTTGCTATTAGAGAGCGGATGTAGCTGACTTAGGCTCCGTTTGACATGATGATGGCGGTCGTAAACCCATGGGTTAAACCGTCATTCGTTAAGGATCATCTAACAAACATCATTCGTTTGAACATAAAAGTGGATGAAGTTCCTTAGATCAGCGTTAACGAATGACAATTTAAGGCCCATATTCATGACCACCAACACGTGGGCTGGTGCATGAGGATTGCATGTCTCCTTTATAGGAGAAATTTTTGGAACCAAAGCCCGTATGGAAATCTAGGTTCGAAAGCTCTGGATCACCGTTAAAAGGCATGTGGGACCCATGCATTCTAGGAGTGTGACATACACTCTTGCACGGGGCCCATGCATTCAAGCTTTCTCATTGATTCCGGTTCCAACCGGGAACCCGGACACAAAAATTCCGCCCTTTATAGTAGACGTTGCGGGCTTCCTCTTCCTTCTCGAGCAACCTTTTTCTTTTTTTTACAATGTCTTACACGTGGGCTGGACTACATTTTCATTTTACTATGGTTTTGTCCGGATAATAAAATGGTAAACCGGTTCGATTTTCTCTATCCCGAGTCCCGACCCGTAATGGCCTGGAAGACTATAAAAAGGGTGGCGGCTTCCTTCTCCTTGCCGTCCACTTTGTCGTGCCTCCAAAAGATCCGGCTTTCTTCTAGCCTGACCCTATACTCCTGTAGGCCGTGGCTGTGCGCTGGTTCTCTAATGCTCTGGCTTCTCTTATCCTCCCGGAAATCTGCGAACAAGCGAGCGGGAGAAGCCCTATGGAGACGCGGATGGGGAAGATGATGAAGATGGGATCGATAGCAGAGGCGAACGGGCCGCCGGCATCACCGATCGCTGCGGCGACGAATTCGATGGTGACGCCACTACTCACGGACCAATACCAGTTTACCATGGCCTACGCCTATTGGAAGGCTGGCAAGCATCAAGAGCGCGCCGTGTGTGTATTCTTCCCTCTCGACTCTACTTATTAGTGAATCGGTTTCCCCTTTTTTTTCGGTATTTGAATTTGTTGAGCTAGGTTTTGATTTGTTTTCCTCAGGCTTTTCGATATTTCCTGTTTGCGGGGAGATCTTCCTTGCTACAACGCATTTTAATTTGACTTATAAGAGATATATTGATGCTGGTGCTGTTATACATGCATAGAAAAATAGGGCAGTGTAGAAATCGGATTGAGCTTGAATGGTTTCCAGCGTTTTTCGAGCGGGAGCAAGAATTCAGATTCTTACAAGAACAAATTTTGTAAATACTAAAGAAGATAGTAGTATCGAAGTGTCAGTGACCGAAAAGAGAGAGACTTCACTGACGGAGATTAATAGAACCCTAACTGCTGTGACCTAGACATAAAAGACACAGGAGCGCAATACGAGAACATCAATTGGCGAGCAAGTTCTTAGGAAGGGAGGAAATTAGATGTGATTAGATCACATGCCCCTGGGCTAAAAGCCCAAGCGCCACTCAAGTCCTATCCCAGTGTTGAATCCAAGCATGCCAACAAAATCTGTCATTAGAAATCAAAAGAAAACCTAAACCCGAAAGGAGAGAAGTCATTTCCTTCTTTCCTCGGTGTGATATCATGGTTCCTCGTCTACCAGGCATGGCTTTCCCCTGAAAGTACCTTTCCAAGGTAGGGATAGGGCCTCCGACTCTCTCGCGCAAACCTTCTCATAAAACTCTGGCTCCCTCTGCATGAGGATATGAAGGAGGTGGAAGGTGGATGAGAGCTCTCCTCGTTCTCTTAAAACATCGAGGGAGTAAAATTAGGGTTTTCGGCCATAACATCACTTCTGTAGGGCTCCTCAAGGCCTTATGGATCTAAAGTGCATGTCTAGATGCGTGCCATGTGGCCTGCAAAGCTTCGTAGGGAAGTGAAATTGGGAACCAAAAAATCTGATTCCGATGCTACCGCTCGAGGATAGCTTGTATTTCCTATGGCATAAGTTCTCTTAGCTGGTCGCCCATGGTGATCCCTTTTGTTGCCCTACCTCCTGACTATACTGAGAACTCTTCAGAATCCACTGGAAGCAACTGCCTCGAGTGATTGCCTTGCATTGCCTAAACAAAATGCTCAAGAAAACCTACTGCCCATCGTGCCCAACGATAGTCTTGTAAAAAATTGAAAACAACATTTGGAGAATTCCAAAAATTAGGGTGTACAAGGCTTGCTAATACGATGTGATTCATAGAACCGCGATCATGTCCATAACTACTAGGCATTTCTTTCATCTTCAACCTATAAATAACTGTGAAATCAAAGAGGAAAACACACATTTCATCTTTATATTATTGGGTTTAATTATATTTTTTGATTATGAGGTTTATATATTTATCTTACTAGTTTATTTAAATTTGATTATTTGTATTCATCATTGTTGGTTGTTGGTCCCAATTTAGATGAGAAATGTTTGGTGTAATGTGTCCCCTGAATGGGATCCAATGACAATGCGCCACATTTAAAAACATCAGGCCCTCTAGGTCGAAGGGAGGTTGCAATACGTGTCTCCTTCAGGTTGGTCCTTATTTGTGGGATGTCGTCTCTGCCAATAACGATTCCTTGCCTACGAGGTGTGGTCCTCGGCATGAGCATCCCACAGGGTCTTTGCTTGCGATGTTTAATCTTTGCTCACAAAGCGCGATCTTTATTTGATTCATATTCTTTTCGCCTTTTGATTGATAGGCCGCCATACTCGTTGTGCGGGATCTTCACTCAATTTTAACATATGATGTGTAATCCTCGCGGCTGGTACCATCACAATAGTATAACACAGATTGCTCGCGAGGGGTAATGGTCGCGTAGAGGCTGTCCCATATATTATAGGCTCAGACACTAGTTTGCGACACAGATTGTGCGGGGAACAAGTTGTGATATCAAGGTGCGCGCCTTGACATGCTTGAGGCGCCGGGCGCACTCCGTTGCGTCTCAACAAGACTGAGGCGGGCGATGTGCTTAAGCTGTGCCTAAGCGCACCTGAGACGCACCCTAGGCGCACTTAGGTGCCCAATTAGCTGAAATTGAGCGAAGTGGGCGCCCAATTCGTTGAAATTGAGCGAATTGGACGCCCAATTCGCTGAATTTCAGCGGATTTGGCTCATTTTCAGCGAGCAGGGCGCCCAATTCAATGAATTTCAGCGAATTGATCGACAAATTCATTGATTTTCAGCAGCAAATTGGGCACACAATTCACTGGTTTTATTTTCCCCCATTTTTACGCCTCACGTGGCTCAGACGCGCGCTTGCGCCTAGGCTCTAGGGTCCCTTTGCGGCCTGGTGTGCCTTGCGCCTTTAATAACATAGGGAACAAGTGAACGAATCTTAACAGCTACGAAGCACGGATATGCCAAAAATAGAGCCGTACCCGTACCGGGTACGTTTCCGGTACGGATACGCGTACCGAACGTCGCGATACGTTTATATAACAGGCATATCGCGGTTTTAGGGTTATCCCGCTCCTGCCGCTGCTCCCGACGCTGGTCTCCCGTGCTACTCCCGGCGCTGCTCCCGTCGCCGCTCCCCGCTCCCGGTGCTTCTCCGTCGTCGCTCGCCGCTCCCGGTGCTGCTCCCGTCGCCGCTCGCCGCTCCCGTCGCAGAAGATACCGCTCCCGTCGCCGCTCGCCGCTCCCGTCGCCGCTCCCGTCGCAGCAGGTATCTTCTTCTTCTTCTTCTTCTTACTGCTGTAGTAATTATGCTGTAGTGCAGAATTTCTTCTTGTGATTACTGCTGTAGTAATTATGCTGTAGTGCAGAATTTGGGCAGAATTCTGCCCAGATTTCACCAGAAATCTGGGCAGAATTCTACCCAGATTTCACCCAGAAATCTGGGCTAAATTCTGCCCAGAAATCTGGGCAAAAATCTGCCCAGAAATCTAGGCAAAAATCTGCCCAGATTTCACTGTCCAATTCTTGTAATGAATGTTCTTAGCTTATGTTTTTGTAATGAATGTTCTTGTACTTTTTTTATTACGGCAGTTATGTCCCAATCACACACTCCCATTAGTGTCACTGGTTCAACGTCTACATCAGTAACAAGTAGATTTATTTCTGATGACGCAAACAAGGATGATAATGCCCCACTTTGGGCTTATGTGTCTCTTATACATAGTAGAGAAGTTGGTGGGGGAAACAGAAAGTGGAAATGTAATTTTTGTGAGGTTGATTTCAGCGGCTCGTATTCTAGGGTAAAAAGTCACTTGCTAAAAATATCCGGGACCGGGATTAGGGTATGTGCAAAGGTGACCCCAGAGTATTTAAAAGAGCTTCAAAGAGTGGTTTCTATTTCAGAAGAAAAATGCAAACCGGCTTCCAAGATCATGACATTTTCCAATGCAAGTCCATCTTCTCAATTAGTTGGGGAAACCAAAAAAAGAAGAGGTGGACCTATTGATATGGTTTTTCAAAAAAAGCTAGAGATGAGTTGAGAAGCCACATAGCTAAGATGTTTTATTCTGGTGGTTTGCCATTTCATCTAGCTAGAAATCCGTATTATATTAGTTCGTATAAATTTGCGGCTAATCACAATCTTGATGGATTTGTTCCTCCTGGATATAATGCTCTAAGAACTACACTTTTGCAAAAGGAAAAATCCAATATCACTAGAATGCTTCAACCAATAAAAGATACTTGGCCCCAAAAGGGAATCAGCTTAGTTAGTGATGGTTGGACAGATGCTCAGAGAAGACCCTTAATTAATTTTATGACGGCTTCTGAGGATGGTCCGGTTTTTTTTAAAGGCAGTTGATGCATCAGGAGAGTACAAGGATCGACATTATATTGCAAAATTGATGATTGAAGTCATTAATGAAGTTGGGGCTGAAAATGTTATACAGGTTATCACTGATAATGCGCCGGTGTGTAAGGCAGCAGGAGCAATTGTGGAGGCACGATTCCCACATATTTTTTGGACACCTTGTGTTGTGCATACCTTAAATCTAGCATTAAAAAATATTTGTGCCGCTAATAATACAGATCGATGTGCAACAGTTAAAGAACAATGCGGATGGATAACTCAAGTGGTCAATGAAGTTCAGTCAATCAGAACTTTCATAATGAATCATCAATACAGGTTGAACATGTATAACTCTTTTGTCTCACTCAAGTTACTTACTTGCAGTTGCGGAAACACGCTTATACAGTTTATGAACTTCATGTTTATGTTTATGTTGACAATTGTTTAAGAACTTATCCAGAAATTCATAGATGTTTTGGCAAATGTTTATGTTTATGTTCAAAAACTTCATGTTAAATTTTAAATGTTCATGTTATATAATTGTATTTATGATATATAATTATATAATTATTATATTTAATACAACGTATCCTGCCGTACCCGTATCCTTGTTTTTTAAAATTTGCCGTATCGCCGTACCGGATACGTATCGTACCCGGTACCCGGTACCCGTACCGGTGCTTCCTAGCTTAACAGCAATGTCAATCGTAGGAAATGTGCTCTTGCAACCACTTAGTCTGACATGATATGCCATTATCAATACTCTTAATGGATTGCCGCCACACATCGAAATCTTTTGCATGCTTTACACGTGATTTTCATCTTATTCAACAGGACTAGTTATGTATACTCCCATTGAAGAAGGAATGGTTTAGAATTTTGGAGAAGAAGAGTAATACAAAGAGATTAAGAGAGAACTTTAGGTTTCTTCGGTTAGTGGTGGTGTTAGATATGTTATATATTATGAGTAGTCGTGTTAGCTTAGAGTCATCTCGGGTGTTATGATCACCCTCCCTTGTACATTTATATGTATTACCATTGCTAATTATGTATACACAAAAAATCTTAAATTCCTATCATGGTATCAGTGCCCATCTAGGGTTTTCCGCCGCTCGTTCCCCTCTCAATCTCGCCGCACGTCTTCCTCTCTCTCCACTGTTTCTGAAGCATCTCCGCGCGTCTTGATTTCATCGCGTGTTTTCGTGATTTTTCTTGTCACTGAGAGAAACTGCCGCCGAGAACAATTATCGTCGAGAACATTTCTCGGGGATCCTCGCTGGAAGATTGCACGCAGGAGCCAGTTGGACTCGTCGTCGACCAAGCTAGGGTTTTCTACCTCCAATCGTTGGGTTCCGTGTTTTCCCTGCCGTTGCCGGCCGCTGACGCCGTTTTTTTCCTCCCGTTACTGTTTGCGGCGCAGAAACCAGCGGTCTCCTCGATTCTCGCCGACGATGAATCTCACTTCTCGTTTCTCCTCGACGGAACGACGCTGCCTCCTGCAGCCCGACGTTGCTCTTTGCTACAGTCCGAAGCCAGCCCATCTCTGCTGTAGTCTGCAGCCCGCTGCTCTTCGCTGCCTATTGCAGCCCGTCTGATTTTGCCGATTCTGCTGATTTCTGCTTTTCAGCCGATCAACTGTGATCCAGATCTCTCATACACAACATCGAATAGCTCGATCCTTGTGTCAATTTGATTCAATCGATCCGTGGTTTTGACACTTTACGATCTTCTTCGCCGCTGATTCTGCAGCACCGACCTTCTTGATTGATCATCTCGATGGCACTCGGTGCTCGTCCTCCTCCGACACCTTCTGCAGCTCAGTCCGGTGCGCCTCGTTGCCAGCCGATCCGTTGTCACTACTACCAGTGTCATGGACACATCAACTCTGAGTGCCGCAAGCTTCAACAGGCTCAACAGTCCGGTCAGTAGCGTGCTCCTGGTGCACCTTCCGCTCATTTTTCGGCTACAACACAGTCTTTCTCTGTATCTGACCTTACGCAGCTGATTGCCCCGCAGTTCTCCCAACAGACTTCATTGCTTCGCTCCTCTCAGCCGGTTGCCTCCGCCCCTGCAGGTATCTCCACCTCCGACTGGTTACTTGACTCTGGAGTGTCTTTTCACATGACCTATGATGCTACACACCTTTTGTCATGTCAACCCATCACCTCTGTCCTTAGTATCATGGTTGCAGATGACACCATTCACCCCATCACCAGTCGTGGCCTTCTTCATATCACCCATTTTCATATTCCCAATATGCCCACATAGCTAGGTTATCTATGAACCTTATATCCGCTAGCCAGCTCACATCCCATGATTGTCTGGTTATCTTTGATGAGTTCACATGTCGTGTGCAGGATCGTCTGATTGGGGCACTCCTTGGGGCTGGTTGTCGTCGTTGCGGGGTGTACGTCCTTGATCGTCTCCACCTTCCATCCACTTCATCGTCACCTGCATCTTCCTCCCTTTGTCTTCCTTCGGTGGGTTTCTTTCAATGACACCACCGTCTTGATCATCCCAGTGGTTCACGTTTAACTTCTCTCATTAGTCATGATTTTCTTGGGCGTGTCTTCATTGATTGATATCACTCATGTTCGGGTTGTAAGCTCGATAAACAGCTACAATGCCCTTATCCGTCTAGTGAGTCCAGTTCTCAGCGTTCTTTTGATTTAGTTCATTCCGATGTCTGGGGACCCACACCTTTTGTATCCTAGGGTGGACACCGGAACTATGTTCTTTTCGTTAATGACTATTTTCTTTATTGTTGGGTCTATTTTATGCATTCTCGATCTGAATTTTTTCAGATCTATGTTACTTTTTCTGTTATAGTGTGCACACAGTTTTCTGCTTCCATACACATTTTCCGTTCCGACTCAGGGGGGAGTATCTCTCTCATGTTTTCGAGATCTGTTAGTTTCCCACGACACTCTTCCTCAGTTTGCCTGTCCCGGTGCTCATGCTCAGAATGACACCGCTGAAAGGAAGCATCGTCACATCATTGAGACAACCCACACCCTTCTTATCTCCTCCCACGTTCCTCCTCATTTTTGGGCTAAGGCTGTTTCCACCGTTGTCTATCTTATTAACCTGTAGCCTTTCACTTTCCTTCAGAGACAGAGTCCTGGTGCGTGTCTGTACTCTCGACCCCCACGTTATAATCATCTTTGTGTTTTTGTCTGTCGGTGTTATGTTCTTCTACCACCACGTGAGCGTACCAAACTCTCTGCTCAGTCCGTTCCTTGTGCCTTTCTTGGGTACAGTGCTGAGCACAAGGACTATCGATGCTATGACCCTGTTGCACGTCGGCTTCGCATCTCACGTGATATCATTTTTGATGAGTCTCACCCTTTCTTCGTGTCCTCCGTTTCCTCGATCTCACTCTTATCCGTTACTCCCTCTGATGTGTAGTTTCTCACTTTTCCCATCTCTCCGCCTCATGCATCCTCCCCTCTGGTATGTCCACCTCCTCTTCCCTTGCCACAGTCTACTCCGCCACCTCCTTCTCCATTGCCGCAGTCTACTTCGTCTCCTCCTCTTTCCTTATCGTAGTCTACTCCGTCACCTCCTCTTTCCTTGCCGTAGTCTACTACTCTACTCCGTCACCTCCTCACTCCTCTCTTCTGTCACACACTTCTCCCTCTGATGAACTGTCCACTTGGGACCGTGTCTCTCCTCTTCCTTATCACTATACTCGTCGTCCTCCTAATATCTCTTTGCCTCCAGTGCCCCCAGACTCAGTGCTTACCTCCTCCAGCGAGTGCCCTGTGGATGATCCTCCTGTGCGCCGCAACCCACCTCGTGAGAGGCGTCCTCCCGACTGCCTTAGCCTTAATACCCCACTACTGGACCTACCCACCCTTCCTGCTACTGCCTGTAGTACTCCAGAGCCGACTTCCTACCGTGAGGCTACCCAGATACCTGAGTGGCAGGTTGCTATGTCTGCTGAGTTGAAGACGCTTAAACACACTCGTACATAAGTACTTATTTCTCTTCCATCTAGTGTTGTTCCTATTACTTGCAAGTGAGTCTTTATGGTCAAGACTCACTCCGATGGTTCTGTGGAGAGGTACAAAGCTTGACTTGCTGCCCGTGGTTTTTAGCAGGAGCATGAGAGAGACTATGATGAGATTTTTGCTCCAGTTACTCACATGACTACAGTCCGTACTCTTATTGCTGTTGCAGCTGTTCGCCACTGGTCCCTATCACAACTCGACGTAAAGAATGTCTTTCTTCATGGTGATCTTCAGCAGGAGGTATACATGCTCCCTCCTCCGGGTCTATCCCCTCCTCCAGGCCCTGTGTACCGCTTGAGGCGAGCTCTTTATGGGCTCAAGCAGGCGCCCCACGCGTGGTTTGCACGTTTCAGTTCAGACATTACAAGCGCCGATTTTTAGCTATGTCCACATGATCCAGCTCTGTTCGTGCACTCCTCTCGTGCTCGGATCCTTTTGTTACTGTACGTGAATATGATTATTACTGGTGATGATCCTTCTCATGTGGCCTTCGTCAAGCATCACCTTCAACATCAGTTTTAGATGACTGACCTTGAACAGTTGAGCTACTTCTTGGGTCTTGAGGCCAGCTCCACAGATCGCAAGTTTCAGCTCTCTTAGCAGCGCTACACATCAGATCTCCTTGCTCGGGCTGCTCTCTCTGACTCTCGCACAGTGAACACCCCTATGAAGCTCCACCTTTAGCTACGTCCGGATGTTGGGGTTCCACTCTCTTATCCTACTCGATACCGCCACCTCGTGAGAAGTCTCGTTTATCTCACCATTACTCGGCCCGACATTGTTCATGTCGTTCATGTGTTGAGCCAGTTTGTTAGTGCACCCACCTCTGTGCATTATGGTCATCTGCTGCGGCTCCTGCGCTATCTCTGGGCGACGATCTCTCATGGTCTCTTCTTCTCCAGCAGTAGTTCTCTACAGCTACGTGCTTACTCTGACTCCACTCGGGCTATTAATCCTGTTGTCCGTCGTTCTGTCACTGAATTTTGTCTGTTCTTAGGTTCTTCACTGATTGCATGAAAGTCTAAGAAACAGACTGGTGTTTCTCGCTCCAGCACTGAGGCTGAGCTTTGAGCCATAGCTACCACCGCTAAGGATATTATTTGGCTTCGTTGGCTTTTTGAGGATCTTGGTGTCTTTTCTGAGTTTTCTCAAGATCTCACTCTATTCTACTGTAATAACACAAGTGCCAATCAGATTACTCTAAATCCGATGAAGCATTCTCTCTCCTAGCATATCGGGGTGGATGCTTTTTTCCTACGTGAGCACTATGGTCATGACACTCTTGCCCCTTCCTTTATTCCTTCAGAGCAACAAATTGAAGATTTTATGACAAAGTCGCTGAAGAGGGCCCAACATGCCTATCTACTGTCCAAACTTTCGGTGTATGATCCCCCGTGAGTTTGCGGGGGGTGGGGTGGGGTGGGGTGGGTGCTGGTTATGTTGTATATTATGAGTAGTCGTGTTAGCTTAGATTTATCTCGGGTGTTAGGATCACCCTCCCTTGTACATGTATATGTATTACCATTACTAATTGTGTATACATAGAAAATCTTCAATTCCTATCAGTGGGTTTTGTAAAGAGAGGCCTCAAACCTTGTATATACTTCTTGAATGAATAGTTACAAGTATGAATACACTTATATAGGAGAAGAATGAGAAGAGAAATCTTAAATACAAGATGTGGGACTAATACATGGAGAGAGAAAAGAGAGAAAACATGGGCCCTTAATTGGGCTTTTCTAACACTCCCCCACAAGCTGGAGCGTACAAGTCGTAGGCACCAAGCTTGGATAAAAACTGATAGTATAGAGGCCTGGAGAGAGCTTTTGTCAGGATATCCGTAACTTGGTCTTTAGCAGGAACATGCTCCAAATCTATCTTCTTTGACTGTACCTTTTCTCGGATAAAGTGACAATCAACTTCGATATGCTTTGTGCGTTCGTGAAACACCGGGTTCTTGGCAATATGTATTGCTGCCTGACTGTCACAAAATAAGGTAGCCGGTGATGAGAGACGAACACCCAAGTCTCCCAGAAGGCTCTCAAGCCAGGTTAGCTCGGAAGCAACCGCAACCATAGCTCGGTACTCGGCTTCAGCAGAAGCGCGTGCAACCACGGATTGTTTCTTGCTACGCCATGTTATGAGATGACCACCAAAGTAAGTGCAGAACCCCGTAGTGGAGCGCCTATCATCGATAGATCCTGCGTAGTCAGCGTCAGAGTAAGCGACGAGTGATAGAGATGTGGATGGCTTATACACAAGTCCTTGTCCGGGGGCGATCTTGAGATATCGAAGGATGCGCTCGACTGCTTGAAGATGAGATGTCCGAGGAGCGTGCATGAACCGACTTACAACTCCTACAACAAACGAGATGTCTGGTCGAGTCACCGTAAGGTAGATCAGCTTCCCAACCAAGCGTCTGTAATATTCCGGATTTGTAAGCAGCTTGTCAGAGTCAGAACTATGGGCCGAGAGCTTGTGATTTGCGTCCATAGGAGTCTCCGCAGGTTTGCACCCAGAATAACCTGCATCATGAAGGAGGTCCATACAGTACTTTCTTTGATAAAACACAAGACCATCAGAGCGTCGTGCGACCTCGAGCCCAAGAAAGTACTGAAGGTTGCCCAGATCTTTGGTCTGAAAGGCGGAATTTAACTGTTCCTTGATCTGTTGTATTCCTGCCGTGTCGTTGCCAGTAATTAGGATATCGTCAACGTAGACCAGAAGAATCACAGTCCCGGTTGACCGGTGGCGGGTGAAGAGAGAAAAATCAGCCGAGCTTCGAGTGAAGCCACTAGCACAGACCACCTTACTGAATTTTTCAAACCACGCACGCGGAGACTGTTTGAGACCATAAATGGATTTCCGAAGGTGACATACCAAAGACTCCCCCGTGGTCTCAAACCCGGGAGGTTGCTGCATATAAACTGTCTCCTGCAGATCGCCGTTGAGGAAGACATTCTTAATATCCAACTGATAAAGCGGCCAGTGACGATGAACGGCCAAGGAAAGAAAAACGCGGACCGTGTTCAATTTGGCCACTAGAGAGAAAGTTTCCTCATAATCAAGGCCATGTTGCTGAGTAAAGCCCCGGGCCACGAGGCGAGCCTTCATACGGTCAACAGTGCCATCCGCCGCATGCTTGACAACAAAGACCCATTTGCAGCTCACAGAGGTATGACCAGTAGGAAGAGGGACCAGATCCCAGGTCTGGTTAGCCCAAAGAGCCCGCATTTCATCTTCCATGGCTGCCCGCCACCCTGGATGTGTAAGCGCCTCCTGCACAGAGTTCAGAATAGAAATAGAGGAAAGAGAGGTGGCAAAGGCGTAGAGAGGTGGTGTCAGCCGATGGAGAGAGACGTAGTTGGCCAAGGGATGAGCAGTAGAGACGGGAGCCGGATCTGCCGTAGCCGAGGTATCGCTGGTAGCGGGGAGCTGGTTCACGGGAGTATCCCTGGATGGACGTCGAGAGTAGACCCGAATGAGTGGTGGAGGAACCCGAGGAAGAGCTGGTTGAGAGGAGGAAGACGAGGGTAGAGACGATGGCGTGACTGGTACGGCAGGCCGGGGAAGAGGTGGAGCAGAAGACGAGGTGGGGCAAGGTACGTGGAAGGGATGGTGTTCACAGAAGGTGACATCTGCAGAAACAACCAGTCGACCATCAGAAGGAGAGTAGCAGACATATCCCTTTTGAGTCCGGGAGTAGCCAACAAACATATACTTGACAGCCCGAGGGGCAAGCTTGTCGGAAGGAGGGCCAAGATGGTGGACATAACACACACACCCGAAGACCCGTGGTGTGAGAGAGGTGGGGTTGGTGGAGGGATAGAGAAGTTGGAGTGGTGAGGCAAAATTTAGCACAGATGAGGGGAGACGGTTAATAAGATGACAGGCTGTGGAGACGGCAAAATTCCAATATTCGACCGGAACCTGCATTTGGAACATAATGGAGCGGGCAACATCGAGAAGATGACGATTTTTCCGTCCGGCGACCTCGTTTTGCTGAGGGGTATAGGCACATGAAGTTTGATGGATGATACCGAACTCGGTGCAAAGAGTAGAGAAGGCACACCCGGTATATTCGCGAGCATTATCTGTGCGGATGACTTGGAGGGGGGTGGCGAATTGCGTACGCATCCCAGTCAAAAAGGCACGAAACACAGAAGGAAGTTCAGTACGATCATGTAGTAAATAAAGCCATGTAATACGCGAGTAGTCATCAATAAATGTGAGAAAATAACGATAACCAAAAATACTGGGGATACAATAAGGACCCCATACATCAGAGTCAACTAAAGAGAGAGGAGTACTACTCCTGGTACAAGCAGGGGGAAAGGAAGAGCGATGTTGTTTGCCGTAGATACAAGATTCACAAGAGAACTCCTGCAGAGGTACATCAGGAAGAGCCCGCTTGAGAATCGGTAGGGGGGCAGCCCAAGACGGCGATGCCAATCAACCGTGGAGATAGCAGAGAGAGCAGATAGAGTAGTAGGTGGGATGTCCAAGATATAAAGCCCGTTCAACAGCTGCCCCTTACCAATGGTACTCCGGGTGCGACGATCCTGCATAAGAAAAAAAGAAGGTGAAAAAGTTATGCAACAGTTAAGGTCGTGGGTGAGACGATTAACAGAAAGTAAATTGAAAGAGGATCCCGAAACATGAAGAACCGAGGAAAGAGAGAGTCGGAGTAAGCTGAAGAGCAGCGGTGCCAGAGACAGGAAGTGTATCACCGTTGGCCACAGTGATGCAAAGGGGATGAGGCGTCCGTTGGTACTTGGTGGGCTTATGGGAGGTAATATGGTGAGTAGCCCCGGAATCAACGATCCAACAGGGACTATGAGAGAGACAGGTTATACCTTCCGCAGAAAAGGACGCGACGGAGCCGGAGGAGCGGCTGAGGGCACCTTGAAGCTGTTGGAGTTGGGTACAAAGCTCATCGATATCTTGGCGGGTAGTGGAAGCTAGATCGGGGGCAGAAGGCCCAGTGGGAGTAGGGGCAGCAGAGGTAGTAGCAGTAAGGTGAGGAGGCAGGCCGTGCTTGCGGTAACAAGTAGCTTCGAGATGATTATCACGGCCACAGTAAGTGCATTTCATAGAAGAACGACCACCACGTCCTCGTCCCCGAGACGGCGGCCGCCCCCCCCCCCCCGAGTGGAAGATCCACGAGTAGGAGGGTTCAGAAGGAGAGGTTGCTGAAGAAGAGCGGGGGCAAAATCATGAGGAGCCTCAGAAGGAGGCGTGACCTTGAGCAGCATGGAACATACATCGGACAGGGACAGAGTTGTGGTGGATGATAGGATCTGTTCGCAAACACTATGCAGGTGGGGAGGAACACGAGACATCATCATGGCGATGGCGACAGCTTCTTTCTGGTTCCGTTGAATGGCAAGATCAGTAGTGGGAGGCTGATGTTGAATCCAAGCCTCGGCCAAACTCTTTGCTTTAGCCACAAAGGAGAGCATATCGCCAGGAGCACCGGGGGCAAGATTCTGAAGATCAGAAATGATATCATAGAGGTGTTGTAGGCTGTCATGCCCGGAGTAAAAAGAGTGAAGCTCCTCCCACATGGTCTTGGCCGTGTCATGATACTTGGACATTCGGTAGGGCTCGGTGTCCATGGAGTTGAGAAGCCAGGACTGGACCCGACCATCGTCGCGAAGCCAGTCATCGGAGGGAGCAGTTGGAGGGGCCCGGGTCAAGTGGTGAAGAAGAGCCTTCGTCTGCAGAACACGGTGAACCGAGTGAACCAATTCAACAAAGTTCCTTTTTCCAGTGAGCGAGATAGTCGTAATCCGTAATTCGTCACGAAGTTCGGAAGCCGAGGCAGCCGCACGGGCTGGCGGAGCAGAAGTAGCAGCAGAAGTATCCGAAGCCATGCGCGGCCAGCAGAAGAGGCCGGGCGGTTAGAAGAGTGAGAAGAGGTAATCGCACGGTCTTCGGCGGACACTCCAGCGACCAGGAGATCACGACCAGGAGATCCCAAGCGACAAGTCAGGCCGCAGGCGAGTAGCAAGGAGAAGGATAGCAGCGGATAGGTGAGGCCGCAACGATGAGCGAGAAGCAGGGCGCGGCGAACAGAAGAGGCAAGTTACCGCGAGCAGCGGTTAGCGAGCAGGGAGAGACCGCGGCGGAGAGAGAGACCGCGCGGAAGTTTCCGCAAGCCACAGCGGAGAAGGTGAGATAGCACCGAGTAGAAAAGAAGGGCAGGTCGCGACGAGCAGGAGAGCAGGTCGCGACGAGCAGGAGGCAGGTCGCTGCGAGCAGGTCGCGGCGAGCAGGAGGCAGGTCGCGGCGAGCAGGAGGCAGGTCGCGGCGAGAAGGAGGCAGGTCGCGGCAAGCAGGAAGAGGCCGCGAGTAGAGAACTCGAGCGGTTAGAAGAAAAATCCGCGAGTAGAGAACTCGAGCAGATTAGACAGAGAGAGGAGGCCGCGAGTAGGAAAGAGAGAGCCCGCAGCAGACAGCAGAAATGAGAGGTCGCAGCGGACAGAAAGAGCCCGCGCGGGTAGAGAAGGAAAGGAGAAGGTGGACCCACGTGAGAGAGGTTATAAAAGGAGGGGGGGAAGGAGGAGGTGGAAGCCACGAGAGAGGCAGAGTTTGAGGCGGATAGAAAAAGGAGGCCGCAAGAGTCCGCGGCTAAGGGAACCCGCGCGGACAGGGAAGGAAGAGAGGAGGGTAGAAATAGGCTAGGCCGGATACCCAAGGAGGAGACCGGTTCCCTCTGATACCATGTAAAGAGAGGCCTCAAACCTTGTATATACTTCTTGAATGAATAGTTACAAGTATGAATACACTTATATAGGAGAAGAATGAGAAGAGAAATCCTAAATACAAGATGTGGGACTAATACATGGAGAGAGAAAAGAGAGAAAACATGGGCCCTTAATTGGGCTTTTCTAATAGGTTCTTTGAGTATCTCTGCTTGCGCTCTAAGGTTTCGCTCAATCTCTCCAAGGACAAATCGAGGTTCAACAAGAAAGATCGATGGATGTTAGTTTGATGGTCAATCATAAAATTTATGTCATAATAAATGAAGGCTTTGACTCCAAATAGTTGGGATAATGATGTGTGTGTGTGTGTATATATATACAAATGCCAGCGCACGGGTGCCCCCCGTGCCCGCGCGACAGTATCTCAACCACGACGGTACCTTCACTCTGATAAAACATGCGTCCCCTCTCTTTCTCTCTTTGATGGATGCGGGTCCCACCCTCTCTCCCCTCTCATTTGTCCGTGCTCGATGCTCTCGGGTGGGCCTCACCCGTATCCTTGCGGGTTCTGCCCCCACAAAGCCGTGCTTGTCGCTCGCACACCACTGTCACTATATATCTCATTTGTCGCAGCTCACACTTTTATCACGACAGTGGGGTGCGAACGGCGAGCAAAGCTTCGTGCGACAGGAATGTCATTGGGCCAGAATACTGTGGCGGCCAGGGTACTGCCGTGGCCAGCGGGGAGGGTCGTCTTCCCGAGACAATATTGTGGTCAGGGTACTGTCGCGTGGGGTATAGGGGTCCCCGTACACTACAGTCACTTGTGTATATATAAATATGAAACTTACGTCGCTTGAAGCAGCCAATCTGCCTTGTACACAATCCATGTATGGTAAACCAACGTCACATAATATTTTGTATACATAAGTATAGATAGATATATTCTTATCTTTTGAATTAAGATCCTAATTATTTAAAGTACACAACATTTCCCTTTTGATAATGTCAAAAAAATAGTAATTCTAAATCAGGTGAATCGTGATATATTGATAATGATATATATGATAATTTTAAAATAAATTAATAATATGTGATTGTCATGTTTATCATTATTGTTAACTCAAAAACATTTATTTCGTTTTTGTCATAATTATTAAGCGGTCCCCACTCCACTTTCTCTTACTCTCTCTCTTTCTCTCTCATCGCCGTTTATATCATGAAGAAGCAACGGGACAATAATTTCTTTTTTATATATAAATTGAGCGGGTCCCATTCCCTTCTCTTTCTCTCTCTCTTTCTCATCGCCGCTATCTCCAGAAGAAGCGGTGGGTATTTTGATGATCGGACAACCATGATCATTTTGATGGTCCACAGGGTTACACCGCGTGACTCAAAGTTTTTCTTTGTATAGTATAAATATAGATATACATATGTTGAAGCCGGGAAAATCTCTACTTCAAATATTCAGATCAATGCAACCTAAGGTTATTGATTCTGCGGTCCGACGCCACAATTCGGATGGCTAGCATAGGAGAGAGAAAATTGTCTATAAGCACACCTCAAGTTCTCCAGCAGGGAGGTCCCACCACATACCCGGAAATTTGAGAGAAACTTCCCCTTCGCAACCAAAAGCTGGGCGAGGTACGGGACGACATGAGTTTGGCGAGTATCCAACTTAGGGGAACTTCAACCTCTTCCAAAAGTGTCATTTCTAGTACCCCTGGGGTCTATTTATAGAGAAATCCTTGGGGGGGGGGATTGACGAGTATCCAGCCTCTACTAGTCAGTTACAAGGGCTACTCACCCAAGCTTGCGAGGTAACTGCTCGCCCAAGCTCGCTCGAGGTACTCGCCCAAGCTCGCCTCTGCTCGCGCTCGGCCCAAAGCTCGCCCAATGCTCGCCCAAGCTCGCCTCTGCTCGCCCAAGCTCGCCTCTGCTCGCCCAAGCTCGCCTCGCCTCTGCTCGCCCAAGCTCGCCTCTCGGCTCGCCCAAGCTCGCCTCCTCTGCTCTCGCCCAAGCTCGCCGCTGCTCGCCCAGCTCGCCTCTGCTCGCCCAAGCTCGCTCTGCTCGCCCCAGCTCGGGGCCCAGCTCGCTCGCCTCTCTCCCAGCTCGCCCCTGCTCGCCCAAGCTCGCC
>CM077080.1:34620360-34861952 GCA_039513925.1 Platanthera zijinensis | reverse complement strand
AAAATTCAATACAAATTAATACCCATTTATGAGTGATCACTATATTACAAAGTTGTTTGGTTAGTTTGATTCTGGCTCTTGATGCAATAAAAAAAGAGGAGTATTGGTTAAGTGTGGTTATCCAAAGGCAAGGAATGTTTGCATAAAAGTGGAACACAATGGGATTGTCGTGTTGATTAGAACCTCATTTAGGGCTGCACTTTCGGCATATGGGTGATACTTAGAAAAAGGTTGTATTTGTATCATAAGGATTTTAACGTCATTATATTTGTTAGAAACATATTCTAAATTAAGTAGAACTTATAGAAATGTTTTATAAAAACATGAATGAAAATCATCTCTAAGTTCTTATAAAATTTAAGATTCTTCATTTACAGGAAACCTCTTTGGCATGACCACACAATTTGTTTGTTTCCCTTGCCTGCCTCTCCAACCTATATATTATTTCTGTTGACTTGCATGTGGTACTAAGTATGCTCCCAGTGTTCCTAGTAGGGTACTTGGGAGATTTGGGTCATTACTCAGTCAGTTTAAACTGACCCGCTTTTACCAAATTAATTTTGGAGCAGCGAGCCTAGTGGCAGACGGTTCAAACTCTATTTTTTAGTTTTTGATGGATCATGCATTCCTTCCCCAATTGTTTATGCCAAATTTTCAGTGCGTATTTAACTTTGTTGAGCAGAGCTCTGCGTTCCGTATGTTTGAACCACCTATCGTTTCTCTAAGTTCTGTATGATTGTAGATTTGTATTCTATATACCTCTCTTGTACACTTAAAGCAATTTCAATTAGTTGTTTGAGATGTTGCAATTAGATCAGCATCAGGTGGATCAACTTAAAGCAAGGCTAACTCATAGATTGACGTCTATTTTGAATCCAAACTAATTGGCAATCAAGGACTCAGGATATGATCCAAACACATTACATCTCCAGATCGAACTTCTTTAGCTCAAATATCTATTAATATTCACATCTCACCAAGTTCCGTAATTTGTTCTGTTCACAAACAAACTTAGTAATAAGCATTGAGTGCTTCCGATCTTGTTCCCTATGACGCCTTCCTCTTTCTATACAAACAATCAGTGTCTCCCAACCTATATGATGCATTACAAATTATGAGTCCCCCGTGTCTCCTGGGCTACTAAAATCTTCTTTCATCAGTTTTCGATTCTCCACTGCCATTCACACTGAAAGAACTCTTCACAACACACTAATGAAGCTTCTCCTGTCCTCCCATTGTCAAAAACATCTCATGGTTGCTCCCCGGTGCTCTGCAGCTGCCAACAGCGAAATTCAGTGTGGTCCCCTGCTCCATGTGGTGTTCGTAGACCGGCCTTGAGTTGTTCCCATCTCGGTTGAATTGCTTGATTTTCATTTATGGTTTGAAACTCGTGGGTGGGAAGATTCAGTTTACTTCGTATATATGCTGCCCGAGTCCTAGTTTACTCGGCATCAAGTGATGCCGTCAGCTTCTTGTGCCCGCCAAATTTCCATGATCGTCATTGTTGAAGGCAGGCGATAGACTTAAAGTGATAACTAAATTAGATCTACTCCTGATAGTAGAATAGAGGAAAACAATAATCAAGTAGTCCTAAACCGGGCCAAGCATACAAATATATATGTCTGAATGCACGTGACATATCACGTGAAATAAGGAGCGGGAAAAAATAAAAGTTAAATTAAAAAACCGCATATAACGTGTATATTCAACTCTCCCCTTCAAGTTGAGAATATATATCGATCATTCCCAGCTTGATTGTATTGTTCATGAAGTTGTCGTGACTTAACTCCTGGGTGAAGACGTCGGCAAATTGGTCATGTGAATTCACAAACGGAGCGCATATTTTTCTCTTGTCTAGGTGATCTTTGATGAAATGTCTGTCAACTTCAACATGTTTTGTCCTATCATGTTGAACCGGATTGTAAGCAATACTGATGGCAGCCTTGTTGTCGCAGTAGATAGTAACTGGCTTGTTCATCTGGAGACTCATATCTTGGAGAATTGTCTTCAAACACAACCCCTCACATACTCCTTGCGCAATAGCCTTATATTCTGCTTCAGCACTTGAGCGAGCCACAATATTTTGTTTCTTGCTCTTCCACAATACAAGGTTTTTGCCCGCAAATAAGCAATACCAGGTGGTGGACTTTCTATCGTCTTGACTGCCGGCCCAATCGGCATCTGTAAACACTTCAATTTTCAAAGGTTGGTTTGCAGATAATAGAAGTCCGCGTCCTGGAGACTTCTTGAGATATCTCAATACCTGATACGTTGTTTGTTGATGGCGAATAGTGGGACCGTGTGTGTATCTACTTATAACACCCACGGCGTATGTAATATCAAGGCGAGTATGAGGTAAATATATGAGCCTCCCAACCAATCGTTGGTATCTTGAACATCCACCTTCTCTCCACTAGTATCAGCATCAACCTTGTGGTTAGCCTCAATAGGTGTGTCCGCGGGAGCACACCCAAGCATCCCAGTTTCCTCCAGAAGGCCAAGTGCATACTTTCTTTGAGAGATGAAGATCCCCCGACAAGACATCACTACTTCAATTCCCAAGAAGTATTGCAACTTCCCAGATCCTTGACTTCAAATTCTTTGTCTAATTATCTTTTAAGTGTACAATCTCCTCTTGATCATCTCTTGTAATGATGATGTCATCCACATACCCAATAAAAATCAAAACTTGAGCTCCTCTCCTCTTAATAAAGAGAGTATGATCAGCTTGTCCTTGAGTATAGCCTAGTTGAAGCATGGTCTTCTTAAACCGTCCAAACCAAGCTCTAGGGACTGCTTCAGGTCATATAGGGATTTTTGCAGATGACAGACCTTTCCACTGGACCCTTCTTTGGTAAAGCCAGGAGGGACAGTCATGTATACTTCTTCCAGATCACCGGAATATAATTCATCTTTACAACAGGAGCAAAAGTTTCTTAGTAGTCAATTCTTTGGGTAGTATACCCTTGAGCGACCAAGCGTGCTTTATACCGCTCCACCACCCCATCTTGATTTTGTTTAACAGAGAAGATCCAGCGTGATCCAACCGTTCGCTTTCCAGGGGGAAGACGAGCAAGCCGTCATGTTTCATTTTTTTAAGGCATCCGTCTCTTCTTTCATAGTCTGTTTTCATTCGGGTATCTGAACAGAATCCTGTCAGGTCTTAAGAATCACAATAGAGGAAGGAGATGAGATAAAAGCTTTGTTAGCCTGAGAGAGGTGTGAGTAAGAAATGTAGTTGGCAATAAGGTATTTGATGCCACCCGTTTAACCTTTAAGACGAGCAAGGGGAACATGGAGATCATCGTCTGAATCTGGAGCGAAAACAAACACTGGCACCGGTGGTACAGCCACGGTCTGTACTTGCTCAACCGTCTGAGGTCTGGAAGAGTATGTATATAATATAGGAGGAATAGAGGTGGTAGGTACGGAAGCAGTAGTAGGTGAGCTAGGAGCCGGAGGAAGGGGAATAAGTGGAAAAGCAACAATCAGGAGAGTAGAGTCAATGGTCTGTCACTATTACTACTCGTCTCCCCCTGAAGAGGACCAAAGTAGGACTCCCCCCTCACGAAAAGTAACATCAACAGTGCAATAATAGCGACGTGTAGGAGGATGATACCACATATACCCTTTGGTGGTAGGAGAGTAGCCAGCGAAGACAAATCGGAGGGAGCAAGCATCCAGCTTATCGCGATGCGGGGTATGAACATGAACAAAGCAGACTGAGCCAAAGATGCGAGGGGCGACGTGAGAGGTGAGGATGTGGTCTTGGCTAAACGGGATGTGGTCTTGGCGAGACGAAAGGCGGCTGATGAGATGAGCAGCAGTCAGAACTGCATCACCCCAATAGGACTTGGAAAGGTGCATTGCAATTAATAAGCACCGAGTAACTTCGAGTAAGTGCCTATTTTTCCATTCGGCAACACCATTTTGAGTAGAGGTGTGGACACAAGTGGTTTGGTGAATAATGTCATGTTTGGCAAGATATGTACCGAACGCTCCTCGATCATCATATTCCTCACCATTATCACTACGAAGCACATGAATTGTGTCGTTGAACTGAGTCACAATCATTCGATGAAAGGACTGTAAGCAAACACATCACACTTTCTTTTTAATAAATACAACCAAGTAGTATGAGAATGACAATCAATAAAGGCAACAAACCATTTATAGCCAGACAAAGATAACACCGGGGAGGGGCCCCAAACATCAGAATGTATAACATCAAACAGAGTGGAACTCAGAGAAGAAACATGACTGATATTATGACGAACATGTTTTGAGCTCATAAATCTGTGTCGAACTGCCTGCCTGAGAGTAGGTGTCACGGGCCCTTTTCCAAATTTCATAAGCAGAATCCAGAAGCATGTAGTTGCGATACACCTGAGGGGACATGGAGTGAAGTAACCACGAGATAACTAAGGAATTGTCTGCATCCCATTTTCGCCAGAAGGGATCGGTACGTGGTGGCTCAACAGTGGTACCATCAATATGCATGTATAGTTGGTGACTTCGAATAGCATATAGTGCTTCCCTGGACCATTCCAGATAATTAGTGTCATCCAAGGCAACAGTAGTGATCTTCAAAGAGCCAGATTGGTCGTGGCTCCAAGGAGGATCTGCAGAGGGACAGTGGAGGGCAGCATTCTGAGGAGACGATGTGATTTCGGAAGAATCGTCCATCGATGACAGACCGAAGAAAAACTAGCAATACAAAGATCCCAAATCGGAAAAACTCACATCCTACGAGTGTCTCTTAGATCGCGTCGCCATAGAGGACACCGGCGGATGTGACCACGATGTCTCCGGCAACCCCCATGCATGACAAAACAGTCAAAGACAAAGGGCCGCCCGAAGAAAAATTAGGCGGGGAAGGCCGCTGAAGATGCGATGGCCGCTGGAGAAGAAAAAAAGGATGTCGCCAAAGAATAACGGGCGTTGAAGGAGCGGCGGCAGAGGAGCAGCGGGAACCCAAAGTCAGGGCGGCGCGGGATGGAAGATGCGGGCGGGAACCCTAGGCTAGGGCGGCGCTAGGGTGGCGCATGACGGCCAAGGCGGGCGGCTGTCGCATATCGGCGGGCGGGAGACGTTGGACGACACGGAACGTCAGGCGGCTGTCGTAGAACGAGGAACGGCGAAACGACAAATTCTTTCCCTCTGATACCAAGTAGAATAGAGGAAAACAATAATCAAGTTGCCCTCAACCGGGCCAAGCATACAAATACATATGTCCAAATGCACGTGACATATCACGTGAAATAAGAAGCGAGAAAAATAAAAGTTCAGTTAAAAACAGAGTATAACGCGTATATTCAACTCTGATAAGCTAAAGTAAGGCTTAACTCCTAGACTCCTAGTTGAAGTAAAAAAAAAATAGATAAGAAACTTGATTTGATCAGGGACTTTTGTTCCTTAGGTCTCCTGGGTATTTATAGATAATTACTCCTAACTGTTTAATAGCTATGGATTTCAACCTTGGGGTACTTAACTTATGATTCCTCTGCGGTAGTTACTCCCTTAAGTATGATCTCCATTTTCTTCAGCAAAGTGCTGAGTTTTTTCAGCAGCTCACTTGCCTAAAACCTATAAATAAATTATTCTGGAGTCCGGATATAAACGATGTCAACACATTATGAGTCATGCATTTTGTCTTGAACTTCCTCTTTCCACCACTAACATTCTTCATTTGAGACGCACGATCTTTTGACTTTTCAAATGCGTTCTTTTCATTTATCCTCAAATGTGAAGACATAACTTCTCATGATACACTATGATTAACATAAGAGTTATTAATTAGTTATTCCATAATTGTTATCTTGAAAGTAACATGTTTTTCTATCTTCAAGTTCCACCATTGAATTTTGGTCAACACTTTTGTCCTTGTCCTATATTTATTAAATTTAATTTGCACATCCTACACCACTAGCCTGTGTTGTGTTCTAAAACTTTCCCCTAGTATGAATTTGCAATCACTTTAAATCAATTTATCCATTTTGTGAGTCATAAAATAATCAATTTGTGACTTATTTGGTTCAGTTTTAGACGTAATTAAATATTCTTTTCCCTTTATGAATAGCGTATTTATCACAATTAGCTCATGTGCTATGACAAAGTCCAAAATGATTTTTCTTTCTTCATTTCTTTCTCCATACCCAAATTCTCCATGAACAACTGTATAATCTATATTTTCCCTTATTATATGTCCATTTTAGTCTTTTTCTATGAAAATCTTCTCTCTGTAGGATTTCTTTTACTAAATCATCTAAGTTTTCCTAAAATTGTACTTTAATAACTTCACTTAATCCTACTTGAGGCGTATAAGCATTGATCACATTAATAATTTTTCTTCTTATACCCAATTTAAGAGCTATAAGTTTATCACCATTTTTACTTACCACAACTTCATCCCTTCAAGTGTTATCCATAATAATACCTACTTCATTACTTATTTTATTTTTTTTGTGCATAATTGTGAAAAATTTAGCTTTTTCAACTGCTCATCTAGTCTCTTAAATAAATAAAAAATTTATCCTTCTTCTAATCATCATATCCACTACTTTCATTGCTTATTCCGTTAGCGTGTCTATATTCCAACTTCTAAACTTAAGTCGATCACAAATCCTACAATTTACTTTCCTAGGACATCTAATAAGTAAGGGTTCTTACATACTTAACACAACGTTCAAGTCCTTTTGGAGTTGCAGCGGTCTATGTCTAGACGTCGCATTTGGACCATACGACGAACACTCTTGCATATTTAACACTACACCCAAGTCCTGGAGATGTAGCGGTCATTGCCAAGATATCGCATTCAGACCATACGACGCGTTCCTTAAGGGACCTAGCTTTTGCACCATTTCTCAAATGATTCATATTCATAAGGGTGACCAGATTTTATGTTGGTCATCTACCTAACACAATCCTCACAACTCTTTATCCTGGTTTAGGATTGACATAAGTTGGTTAAAGAAGTGAGAAACAAAATAAATATTTTATTACTTTATCACACATGTACCTCAATAATTATAAGTATTTGTACTGTTATATAGGAAAAGAGAGAAAAGCTGCAATCCCAATTAAAGATGTGAGACTAAATCCAAAGGAGATAATGAGATCTAGTCGAACCGATTAGTCTTTCCTTTCATGACCGTTTGTCGGTCAATTCTGTTGAAATGCAAGCTAACCTGGACTCACCGGGTGGTGATGGTACCTCAAAATGTGATTGAAGAAGCTTATATTGGGTTTGGCCCCGTATGTGATCGATGAAGAGAGCAAAATCCCTAAGGTACGCCTCTTCTCCCTCTCAACATGGCATCAAAGGAGTTCTGATCCTTGGCATCGTCAACTTGAAGGCTCGATATGCCAGCGGTTTTTGTTGCTCACCGTTGCAGGTCCTTGCACGTTGTTTCCTTCGTCCGCTTCCTCTTCTCTTCGCGCGCGCTGGACAAGTTATTTTCCGCCGACGAAGACGTTCGTGGGAGGCTCGGCTGAAGCCGACGGGGGTCGCCCTTGTTGAAGGAGTCGTGCATCATCGCCTTTGTTGAGGATTATGCCGCTCATTTTTTCCGATGTTGTTCAAGGAGACCGGCGCCCAGGGAGTCGTCTGTGTTATAGAAGGGACTGCTGGTCCCTCTGGTTGTGTTCCTTGTTCTAGTTTAAGTTGTTTGCTCCTGTCGCTGCTGTCGTAAAAGGGTCGACTGGTTCCGGTGGCTGCTGGTCTCTGTTTTTGTCTAGGGTTCTGGTGCTTGCCCTTGCCGCTTCTTCCACCTACTCTCTTCTCCTAGGTAGTTGGTCGTATGGAAGACAAATTGAAGAGTGTTAATATCTTTGAAGGGGTGGTTGATCAACCTAAACACTATAGTGGAGGAAGTTCTAATATGAACTTCAGTCAAAGTGTGACTCAGATCAAGTTTAATGGGAGGAACTAACTCTGGTGGGTTTAATCTATGTTGATATTCAGTAGGAGCAGTCAGATACTTGGGTTTATCACCGGATCCAAGCCGGTCCAAGCAAGATTGATCCCCTATATGAGAAATGGGAAGGTGAGAATCTCCCAGTGATTAAATGGCTCGTCAATTCTATGGAACCCAAGATTGCAAGTCAATTTCTTTTTTTCAAACTGTTAAGGAAATATGGAAGCTAATTGAACGAAATTATTAAAAAAAGAAAAACTTGGCAAGGATATATCAACTCCAGACTGAGCAGATACACATGGCAGGAATAAGTGATTTCGAGAAATATTATACCAAAACTGACTCATAAGTGGGCAGAAATTGATCAATACTATTCTATCCAGACGATTGAAGACTACAAGACTGAACTTATGCAACGGAGGGCATTAGAAATGTTTTTTGGTCTTCCTTCTAAACTTGAATTTCAGAGAGTTAAGATATTGGGAAGAGATTTTGTGACTGATTTGGAAACGGTGACCCACTATATTCAAGGGGAGTCAAGTCATATAAACTCTCTTCGTACGGATGTTCATATTGGTCATGATAAATCAGCTCTTGTTGCAGAATAGAATAAGTGGCGTTCAAGAAATATAAGACAAGAAGATAGAAGTAAAATGAAGTGTCTTTGCTGTGGGAAGAAAGGATGTGGGAAAGAGAAATGTTAGGACCTACATCCTAACTTAGTTCCTTCAGGGTGGATTCGTGGTACTGATAGGAAGTATGTGAGATCCCAAACTGTTATGTATGACAATTTAGAGAACACTGGATATCTTCTAGAAGAAAATGAAAGTTTGACTAGAGAACTCAAGGCCATGAAAGCTAGTGTTGCTGGAAGACCTCCTACTACAGACTTGGCTGGTACGGTTGCTCATGTTTGCACTACCTTTGTATATTTTAAAGGGTCATCCTCCCCTTGGATCATTGACTCGGGAGCGTCCGGTCATATGACAGGATCTTTTATGGGTGTTTCTTTTATTTCTCCTGCATCTAGCAGTGTGAGATTCGCTGATGGATCATCGGCTTTGATGACTGGCAAAGGATTATTCATCTTTCTCTCTATATTTCCCTCAACTCCGAGGTTGTTGTTCTCTTCTCATTGTGCTTTCCAGGATCTGGCGAGAGGGAAGACGATTGATGGTGGACATGAGTGTGGTGGTGTGTATGTTGTCATGAACACTGGTCATGCTTTTGGTCCTCAGAAGTCTTCCAATTTTGATCAGTTGATCTTGTGAATTTAGTAAACACTATAGAACAAACTATGCTCCTAATAGGAGTCGAAGTGTGAGGTGTTTTGATTTGATACATTCTGGTATCTGGATATCTCCTGCTTGTTTTTTGAACGGATTTCTGTATTTTGCTTCTTTCATTGATGATTTCTTACACTTCACATGGGTTTACCTTATGAAAAGGAAAAATATGATCTCTGAAATATTTCAACTATTTTATCATGTGCTGCCTCAGTTCAAAGCTAAGATTAAAATTCTTAGGAGTGATAATGGAGGCGAATACATGGGTAGTGATCTTCAGAGGTTCTTGGGAGATCATAACATTATTTTCCAAACTTCCTGCCCTAGTACCCCTCAGCAGAATGGGGTGGCCGAAAGGAAGAATCGTCATATCATTGAGACCACTCGTTGCCTATTGCAAGATATGCACGTTCCTAAGGGACCGTGGGATAAAGGTGTTATCACGTCTGTCTACTTAATTAATCGGATGGCCACTGATACTTTGGAGGGAGAGTATCCTCTAAAACTCTTTTGCCCAAATATACCATTATTTCATCTTCCTCTCAACATTTTTGGATGCGTTGCAATTGTTCATATTGTGGGGTCACATAAAGATAAATGAGACCCTCAAGAGATGAAATGTTTTTTTGTTGGTTATGTTGCAAACCAAAAGGAGTATAAGTGTTACTCTCCAGCTCTCCGGAGAAGATTTATATCAAAGGATGTTACCTTTTTAGAATACGCACCTTATTACTCTGATTAGGGCAAAACTGTTATATATCAAGAGAAGTCTAAAGAGAAGAGTAATATGATGCCACCTCTACCCGTGCTGGTAGATGTGCTAACTCCGAATAGTGTGGATGTTCCAGATAAGAAGAAAGTTCCCACCAATTCCCTACGTATATATAGAAGAAGGAAGAATTTTCAAGTCTACCAGAGAAGACAAAACAGAAATATTGGACAAGAAGTTTATACTCATGCTCCACCACCACTCCGCCAAATCCAAACATCGGCATCACTCAGGATACCACATATACTCTCCAAATTCATAATGGTCGTACTAGATATCATATGGGTATCACTCTATCTCACATTCCTTGAAAGCATATCTTGCATCCGTTTTCTATTTTTATTCCTAACAGTTTTTCAGAAGCTAGCATGAATCCCACTGGATGAAGGCGATGAAGGAGAAGATGGATGCTCTCCAACATCAAAAGACTTGGGAAATTATCCATATCACGCACGGGCGTCACCCTGTTGGTGCAAATGGATATATACTACTAAGTTTCTTTAAGATGGAACTTTTGATAGATATAAAGCTAGATTGGTTGCTAAAGGCTTTACTCAGATTGATGGAGTTGACTTCCAAGAGACATTTGCTCCTGTTGTTAGACTGAATTTTGCTAGAATTTTGTTGTTTATTGTGTCTTATAAATCTTGACATTTACATCAGCTTGATGTAAAAAATATCTTTCTCCATGGTGAATTGGATTAAGAAATCTATATGACCCCTCCACCGAGCATGGATGCTCCTAAAAAACATGGGTGTCGTCTTAAGAAGGCCTTGTATGGCCTCAAATAATCTCCTTGAGCCTGGTTTGTGAAGCTAAGTGACAAACTTATGAATCTAAATTTCTCTCGTTGTACGTCTAACCACTGTCTGTCTACATGAATGAGAAGTGTACTAATATCCTCATAGTTTATGTGGATAATATTAGTATTACAGAAACTGATGATCGTCGCATTGCTCTTGAAAAAGGGGAATTGGCATCTGCCTTTAAAATCAAAGATTTGGGTCTTCTTTGATACTTTCTTGGGATTAAGATTGCTCAATCTGCGGAAAGATTATGATCTCCCAGCGCAAATACGTCTTAGATCTTAGTAATATTGGATATTTGGGAGTCAAACCAGTAGATAATCTTGTGGATCCTAGGCCCTGTTTGGTGAACGGCAGGGGTGTTGCACACTGCTCGGCAGATAAAGCAGCGCCAAACAGTTTTAAAAACAGCGGCAGTGGGATGACGTTTCGTCAAAAGCAGCGCCAGCCCTGATTTCCGCAAGTTCTTCTTCCCAATTTTTTCTCCCGAGCCCTAGCCGCAGCGCATTCTTCTTCGCAGTTCTCGGCCACTTGTCAGCCAACGCCGGCGTCGTTCTCCGCCTCTCTTCTCCTCCGTAAGGTATGTTTGATTATTCCGCTCGATTTTCGCCGTTCTCGTCCGCTCGTCGGCCAACACTGAGCTTTTTTCTCCCGTTTTTTGGTTGATTTTTCTGCACTATCGACGCCGACCTCTCCTAATTCTTCCTCCACACTCTTGCAGTCCTCTACCGACGCAGATCTCACCTCTAGGGACCCCGCCAACTCCTATGCATCTTCTCCGGTGGTAAGATCTTGTGCTCATCCATGTGCCTTGGCTCATCCCTGTGCTCCCAAATGTTGGATCAAGTTACAGAGTTGCTCCCAAATGTTGGGCTTGGCTCATCCCTGTGCCTTTCCAAAATCAAAATGATGAGAAATTTTTTGATCTCTGTATTGTTTGTTATTGTTATTGTTACTCCAGCTGCAAACATTTTGATTAGGAAATAGACCAAACATTTTGTCCATTTTGTCCATTAGGAAATAGGCCAAACATTTTAATTAGGAAGTAGGCAAATTAGATTTTCAAAACATTTAATTATTTAATTAGGTTTCCAAAATCAAACTAGATTTTCAGTGTTTCACATTTTGTCCAGGTAGGTGAGTGATGGGTAAACCAAAGGATGGTGTCGTTTCAGCACAGTGGGAGTCTGCGCACGTACACCTATTTTGTGATCTCTGTATTCAAGAGATTGACCTAGGAAATAGGTCAAACACCCATTTCAGCAGAGATGGATGGATCAACCTGATTAAAAATCTCAAAGACCGTACAACTTTTAATTACACTCGAGCACAATTGAAGAACAAATGGGATTAGTTGAAGGGTGAGTGGAAGCTTTGGAGGGATCTCAAAAGAGGTGAGACTGGTTTGGGGTGGAACTCAACCAAAAGAACGATTGATACTTCCGATGAATGGTGGGAAGAACGCATCAAGGTTTTACGGAAATTCATAGTATTACTTAATTCCATAGAAAAAGTTTATGTATATTTTTATTAACAGTTTTCCTCTTTCTAGATGTTACCTGCCGCCAAGAAATTCTGATATACAGGCATAGCACCAGAGCTTGAAGAAAAAATGGAGAAGATGTTTAGCTTGGTGGTTGTTACTGGAGAGAAATCATGGATCTCATCAATAGGTGAAATGCACCCTATGTTTTCTCAATCAGAGCCTCTTTCCGATGACTATGATCATGTTGTCGAGAGTATTGCAACCCCAAATTCTAAAATAAATGAGAGTGTGCACACACAATGTGATGGCGGCACGAGTGAAGGTAAAGGTAACGATGTTGGCTCAACCTCAAAAATGACTTTGGGCATAAAAAGAGCACGCAAAGGTAACAAAAACGAAGCATGCACAAAGGATTCCTTGATTGCACGATTTGATGGGTTACTAGATATTACCCGATCAGTATGGCTTACGGTTGCAGCACCTATTGTTCCTCCGAGTATATTTATGTTGAGTGAGGCAGTACACGAGCTTGAGAAGTTTCCACACATATTCGATGATACGGACATGTACGATTTTGCCACACTGTACCTCATAAATCTCAACAATCGCATTGTTTTTATGAATCTATCGGACGATAGGAAGGTCTCGTGGTTGAGGAAGCATTACATGGATTCTCTGAAGTGAGTGCCTTATAGTTATGGTCTCATGAGCTTCTTTTTTTTAGATACTCTTGTAATTTGGCCTATTTTGGAATCATGTTTTGTATGAAACTCTTGTTATTTGGCCTATTTTGGAACTCTTGCAATGTTTTGTAATGTTAAACTTTTGCTGTGTATGTTAATTTGGACTCTAGCATTGTTGTTTATGTTGACCAATAGGCATCTTGTTATGTATCTCTTCATTTAAATAGTCTTGTTATCAGGTATTTTCACGATGGAAGAGCAGAAAAATGATGATGATGTTATGTTTAACGACGAACAGGTCATGTTAATTCACCAAAATAACCAGAAACGGGGGTTTATTATTTACCAAAACCTCGTTGCGGCGAGTGCTTTGGTAATAAGCAAATACATACTCCAATCTCCTACTAAAATACCTTGCATGACCTCAAAGCAAACTGGGGAGAAAAGGATGGCAAAATTATTAACACGGCATCCAGACAGATTTTTCGATAATTTTTGTATGTCCAAGAAAATATTTTTGGATTAATTGATTTTACTAGAAGAATCATATGGTTTAAAAGGATCTAGAAGGACTGTTGTCACGACCCGTCTCGACAGAACTCATAGTGCGCTTCGGGCGGGTCGTGATGTCATAGGTATGGGCGGAAAGAAATTCATGTCTGCCAAGGCGGATGCAGAAAAATACCGAAAATAGTTTTAAAGTAGTTAATTTGGAGAAAAACAGTTTGATTTTTATGCGGAATCTTTCAAAGTTTTAAATGCGTATGTATTTTATAAAATTCATATTCTACATGCTACTGCTATAGTTTTCATGCAACTATGATTCAACAGAGGGTGCACATGCGTTAACATCAAATTTTAGTACATAGTATTTAATAGCCTAGCAGTTGTCCATGTATTACTGTTTATAATTATCACATAAAGAAAACATCTGACAGTAAAAGAAATGAATCAAAAATATCAAACCTGACACGGCTAGAAGAATAAATCATCGGAAAGCAGAAGTTTGATGCAGATCGGGCTCAGGAACCTGGCGACGCTGACATGAAAGCTAAGGCAATTCCAAAACACAAAGGAAAAACCTCAGAACATTGAAATAAACAGGTGAGCAAAGTAAAGGTACAAAACAGTAAGTGAAGCAGAAAAATATGAGTACCAGTTTTTCATGGATCAAAACTATTCGAGACAAGCAAACAAAAGAGCTAAACAGAACCAGTTAGTTTAATAGATTACTCCGGAGAATAGCCTAAAATTATTCAAGTAATATGTTGTAAGCTGTGATCGATGAAGGGTGTAGGTGCTATAGCGGGCGCATATGGCTCACGATCAGATCTGCCTGCAAGTCTTGTCGGAAAAGTAATCCTGCTTGCCGTGACCATGTCAGCAAACAGATGCCCAGTTAGACGCTACAGTTCAAGGATTTGCTTACAACTACGGATTTGTTTTCGAGTTTCATACTTAGGAGATTATTTTTCATATTAAGACCTGATACAAACTTAACGATTTAGCTGTACAATTTTAGAGTTCATGAACGCGTCAAGAGAGGAATTGAGCTACGGAGCAACATTCGCTCAATTCTTAGAACAGACCTAAGAGAGCAGACAGATATCAAAAACCAGACGTACATAAGAAAACGGATTCGACGACACAGAAGGAATCAAACAGTGAGTTTTGACTCTTACGGGTTCGAGGGATTAATGTTTCATAATAACAAGAAGATTTATTGAGTATATTGAACAGGTAAGCTGACATGTAATGGATCGAGGAAGTCAAGTACTAATCTAGGTTAAATCATCATTGGACTCAAGTATTTTCCCACTAACAAGAATACGCTACGAGCTTGATATATCAAAACACCAATTACATACTTGCTAACAAGAATTCGTTATAATTATTATCGTGACATTATTGCTCGTGATTAACGCTCCATGATTCTTCGAATTATTCATCAAAAGGGACAGAATCCATCAATTTACATATCCAATTAACTATCGTTCACTAACTCGTCTCCCAATTATCCAAATATCATCATATACACTCACAACTCGCGTTATTCCTATCGCGGGAACCTCCAACGGATAACAAATCTATTTAGGAAAATCGAGATCTAAATTATTTGACGAAACAAGAAATCAAAGACGAAATCAGACAAATATAAGATCAGATAATGTAATTAAGTTCAATGTTTGCAAGAGAGTGAGATCTCTACTTGCCTGAAAGAAGATGCAATTGGCAGTGGCGGCTAAACAGCGCTAACAAAATTGGCACTCCTCAAGCGGACCTGTTCAAGAACGATGGAAACGTTATAACAAATTACTACTACGCTAATACAGGAGATATATCTATCGCAAGACTCAAGCAAGAGCAGAGTTTAGAAATTTACCTCCCTCATGAGTGAGGGGACAAGAAAAACCACGCTGAAACGGAGACTTGGTGACGTTTGGGCTAGGGAAATCCCTAATATGGAGAGGAGCGGCGCCGGAAAATACAAAGACACAATAGTTAGATAATTACGATAAGAGCAAATATCTGAAACACAAGATATATGAAATTGGAGCGCAAACTTTCCAAGAAAAAAATTCGTGGAAATCTGAAAAGAGGAAAAGAGAGGGATTTCTTACCCAAGGAGGTCAAAATCGGGTCCAAAATCTGAGTAGGGGCGAAAAACGAACAAACCCTAGGAAGAGGGACTAAACTCTAGCTGCTCTTCTAGCCAAATGTCGGTCAAAACCAAGAGGGAAGAGGGCTGCTGGAAGGGAGAGTTGTTGCAGGCCTTTGGTGGAAGGGAGAAGAAGTAGTCGGCCCTTGGAGGAGAAGAGGGTTGCCGGCTAAAGAGGAGGGAGAAGCTGTCGGGCATGGAGAAGGAAAAGGCGCAGGAGGCGGAGCTGACCCCTGGAGCAGAGGAAATCGTCAGCCAGAGCGAGAGGAGGCGGCGTCGGGGGTCGGCACAGGAGCGGGAGGCGAAATCGGCGGGATGCGGGAGACGAGCTAACCGCGGCTTGCGGGGATCGGGAGAACAGCGGCTTTCGGGAATAAAAGGGGGGTTGGCTATCGGGTTTAGATTTAAGGGGATTAGGTTTTATTTTTTTATTTTTTTATTATAATCATTATTATAACATTTAATCAAAACCGGGTTGTTACAACTGCAACCAGAGAGGTTCTGGGAATGACAACGTACATTTTTGGCCATCATGAAACTCTACGAAAGACATCAGAATGCTTCCAACATTCAACTAAGACAGTTAGCAGATTTTTCGAGGAAGGTTTACGTGCACTTACACGACTTTTAATGGATATCATAGCTCCCACCGATCCACAATTCGAAGGAATTCCCGCGCATATTCAAAATGATGATAGATACATGCCGTTTTTCAAGAACTGCATTGGAGCAATTGATGGGACACATATGGATGTTTGTATTCCGATACATGAGCAAGTCGCATATATTGGCCGACATGGATCGCCGACTCAAAATGTAATGGCAGTGTGTCATTTCAATGTGTTTCACATATGTTGTGCCAGGATGGGAAGGTTCAGCTCATGATAGCCGCATTTATCATCGAGCTGTGCGAGATAGAAGGTGTAAATTTCCATATGCGCCTCCAGGTAAATTTTAGCCGGCATTACTAATCAAACTTTTTCCCCTATTACTATTTAAACTTGTGCTTTAAAAAACATTTCAATACAGAGAAATATTATCTGGTGGATGTCGGATATCCGTTAAAAATTTGACTGTTAAAACCATTTCCAGAAACAAGATATCATTTGACAGATTTCGCTCGAGACAATCGATATATTGAAGGCCGTCGTGAAATATTTAACCAAGCGCACTCATCACTGCGTTCTGTTATTGAACGGAGCTTCGATGTTTGGAAAAATAAATGTCGCATCCTTAGGAAAATGCCACAATACTCCTTCTCAAAGCAATGTGTAATTGTAGTGCTACAATGGCCCTTCATAATTACATAAGAAGGCATCCGTCTAGGGTTGATCCAGAGTTCAGAGCATGTGATCTTGATGAGATCTTTGTGCATCCGGAGGCATACGAACATAGGGCACAGCGACGAGGAACCGTCAGAGTCACAACTCCGAGCGTAAAGCCGGTAATATATGATGGGACAAGTGCACCTGAGATGTCTGATTTGAGAGAGTTCATTGTAGACTAATTGGAAAATGCTCGCGGGTAAAATTCAATCATATGTAGTTTAGCATATACATTATTTAATTTATATTAAATTCATCTACTCTTGCGTAAATCTCTTTTGCAGATGAGAATTATTCGCATTGGAGAAAAAAGACCATCAAGGCTTTCAATTATATTTACCTAATATTTTGCATCGAGCAAGTTGTTTAATGCGGAGTTGAACAACTATTTATTTTAATTCATATTTAATTATTATTGGCGTGAAATTTACATTACAATTTAATTATGTACAACTGTTTAATTTCCATTTCTGTTTTGTTCTACACTACTGTTTCACACAGCACTGCAAATACAGTTTTCCAAACAGTTTCATGAATTTTTTCACCACTGCAAAACAGCGGATTCCTGCACCACTGTTTCCCACCACTGCTTCCTACACAGCCACAGCTTAGTCAAACAAACCCCTAATTATGATATTAACAAGGATACCTTTTCAAATCTTGAGAGGTGGTCAGAATTTCAACGCATCGTGAGAAAATTGATTTATCTGACGATTAGTAGACTTGATATCCTTTGTTGTTGGCTTAGTGAGTCAATTCATGCACAATCCTAAAGTTCATCACTATCAAGCATTTCTTCAGATTCTTAAATACTTTAAAAAAAGACCTCGGAAACGGAATTATCTATCAAGATCATGGTCATCTTAAGGTTCACGGGTATTATGATGATGATTGAGCTGGTTCCTCACTAGACAGAACATCTACGAGTGGATATTCCATCTTTGCTGGTGGAAATCTTGAGTCATGGATAAGTAAGAAACAAAATGTGGTTGCTTGTTCCTCCAGTAAAGTAGAATATTGTGTCATTGTCGTCACTACATGTGAACTGATTTGGGTTAAATCTACCTTTAGGAGAAATGGGATTCCCTGTCCTTGAGGCCATGCACTTCCACTGTGGTAATCAAGTTGTTATTCACATTGCCAACAACTCAGTCTTCCATGAGAGGACAAAACACATTGAAATTAATTGCCACTTCGTGCAGGACAAAATCCAGGATCAAATTATTATTATGGTGTTTGTGTCATCTGAAGATCAACTTGTTGATATACTCACCAAAGCTGTCTCTGGTAAATCTCTTCATTCATAGTCCCTCGGGCTTGGGATGCTGAATGTGTATGGTGTTAGCTTGAGGGGGGTGTTAAGATACAAGTTGACCTACACTCACTGGGTGGTGACGGTGCCTCAAAATGTGGCTGAAGGGACTTATATTGGGTTTGAACTCGTACGTGATCGATCAAGAGAGCAAAAACTATAAGGTATGCCTCTTCTCTCTCTCGACAAATTCTTCATTTTATTTCATAAAAAAATGGGTGTAAACATAGGAGAATTTATTGTCTAGAAAAGAACGCAGTTTTGAATGAAGGGGGCAGAAAAGTAGAAGGGAGGCGTGCTCAACCCTAACCCTATAACTGGGGAAGAAGAGAGAAATTAGAGAGATAAAGAAATTACTTGTCGTCCAACAGGCTTCAACAGGGGATGACATCCCCGACATCAATTTGGTCAAGAAGCATTCGGGTTCACAGTTTTAGACTAAAGATTTGAGTCATCTTCGTACATCATGGGTGTCGAGATTGCTTGTAGTCCTAATGGTCTTGTCTTATCCCAATGAAAATGTTGCATTGACCTTTCTCGTGATGCAGGCTATTCAAGATGTAACCCCGCTAACACACCTATAGATGTCAATCATAAATTATCCACTCATGCCTCCGACAAAGATTAAATTTTCCCTAATCAGGAATGTTACCGTCGTTTGGTTGAAAAACTCATTTATCTCACTTCACAAGACTGAATATGTTCATTGTTGTCAGAGCTATCAATTTTTTATGCATGCCCCTCGGGACTCTCATCTCCAAGTCATGGAACGTATTCTCAGGTATCTGAAGAATGCCCCGGGACAAGGGCTTGTGTAGCAATCTTCCTCTTCTCTTTCTCTCATTACCTTATTTTGATGTTGATTATATTGACTTTCTTGATAATCGTCGCTCTACGAGTGGATTCTGCACATATTTTGGTGGGCATCTAGTCACCTGGTGAAACAAAAAGCAAAGTCGTTGCACTCTCCTCTATTGAGGCTGAATATCGCTCAATGGCTTCTGATGTTTCTCAACTTACAAGGCTATAGAATCGTATTTATGTTTTGGGCGCCAAACTTTCATCTCCAATTGTCCTTTTATGTGATAATCAAGTTGTTATCCACAGCATCAAGAAGCATGTATATTATGAGTGTATAAAAACATCAAATTCGATTGTCGTTTTGTCTGAGAAAAGGTTCAAACTCGAAAGCTGATTTTACGACATGTACCTGTTGTAGAACAAGTGTTAGACATTATGACAAAGGTCCTACATCGTCCACTATATTGTCAATTCCTTTCCAAGCTTGGGCCTACGACTTAAAAGCTCCGGCTTGTGGGGGAGTGTTGAAGAATAAAAAATCAAAGCCCATAAAATAGACTTTATTCTTGCTCATTATATTTGGCCCATGTTAAGGCCCATATAATCTTCTTTGTTTATTAGTCTCACATTGTGTATTGGGAGTTTGTTTGTACATTGACTCCCTATATATAGGGCGACTTGTACATGAAAATTAAGGAGAAATACAAAAATAATATTTAATTTCTCGTTTCACACTAGCAATAAAAGTGCCCACATACAATACACAGGAAATGAAAACTAAAATGAAAAACTCACCAAGATGATTCGGAGGGTGGGTTACGGGTTCATGGTGCTCGGAATGGTGTGAAGAGGATTGAGATGGTTGCTGGAGGAGGTAGGATGGACAAGGTTGTTGGTGGTGGTAATGGATATGGGCTACAAAAGGGCAGGAAGAGGTAAAACAAGTGAGAGAAAGGGTTGAGGGCGTGGTGGCGTGGATGTCGAAGGTCGGAAGGGGACTGTGGAGGCAAAGGGAAAATGATTTGAGGACGTAAAAGGCAGCATTGATGGTTGGGGGTGGATCGTTCAACATGCACAGCGGTGGGAGGGCAAGAGGGACTCTTAGAAGGAGAGGGAGACGGCGGATGGGGAGGCGGCACTCCCAAAGGCAGAACCCAGTGGCTTCGCACCATGCGATTTACACGGCGTCACACTGAGCCACAGATCGAGCAGTGTTCGCCAGAAATATCGAAACATGCTCAATACCCTCTATTGTAACCTGATGGATCATATATGTGCAGGGTTTAGGTTAAGTATATCTAACGGCATTGACCGTCCCGTAAGATAACCTAAATCTCAAAATATACACAACAAATTTCTCAAATGATCCATATTCATAAGGATGACTAAATTTTATATTGGTCGTCTACCTAACACAACCCTTACCATTTTTCATCCGGGCTTAGGACCGACATAGGTTGGTTTAAATCTCAAAATATACATCAGAAAATTAAATAAAACAAAAAATATAAAAAATCGAGCAGATCATGATCACGATCTCTGATCATCTATCTGGTGATCGAAAAATTATAATCACTAATATCTCAATTGATGTGTAATCAATTCCATCAATATTTCTTAAATAATTTTATCCATAAATATTTAGTAAATAAAATACCTAACATCCTGGGAAGTAAATTTCCCTCCAACGAATCAGCAAAGATTGATAGTTTCAAATAAATTTTGTTTTTTTACATAATTTGATATGGAACAGAGACGAGTACGAGCATTGGGCCCATTCGGGGCTGTTTTGGGGACTTATCATATATGGCGTGGTCGGATTGACAATCTGACTCCATGGATGCATCTAAATTAGCGTTGCGAATCAATTTCATATAAAGCATTGTACTTTTCGATTTTTATTTCATGCAGGTTTGGCCCAAAGACCAACGGTCAATCATAGTCGTTGATTCTGAGTGCCCTAATTTTATTTCTTATAAATATAAGGTTTAGGGCTGTCGTCATTCCCATTGCTGAAATTTGGAGAATCCTCTTCCTGATTTCCAGAGATCTCTTCGTGGTGCCTACTCCGTGGAACCCCTAGGTGACGACTCATTAGGTAAGTCTTGTATCTTTTGATTTTTTTTCCCTCCCCCATCCTCCACCTTCCATTTTTATTGTCCAGCCCATGCAAATAGCAGCCCCCATTTATTTTTCGCAAACCCAGCCACCACCCTCCCTTAATCAGCCCTCTCTGTTTGCCCAGCCACCGTCGGAACTCCCTCCCCCTCCCCGTTTCCCCTGATTCAGCCGTCTGGCCACCATCAGGACCCACTCTAGCCTGCTGTCCAGCAACGCCCTGCCTCAAAATCCTCTCAAGTGTGTTCCCGCTGCGGCCTTACTCCTTCACAGGCCACCCACCGGCACACCCCAAAACAGCCGCCTGGTTGTTTCTAGCCCCAAACAAGATCTGATCTGGGCATTTCAGCCCATATCCAGCTGCCCAACCTCTCCCAAATTGTTGCCAGTACCCCCCCCCTTCACGTGGATCCACATCAAAATAGCCACCCAACACCAAATCTGTCCAGATCTGGGTATTTTATCCTGATTCCAGCCATTCCCCACCCCGATCCAGCCTTCCTAACAACCGACCAGCCTTCTCCTTATCCGATACAGTCTCTCCACCAATGGAACCCCACTTGTAGGCCTCCAACGTTCAGATCTATCTCATTGGCAGCAACCTTAATATTCTTGTACTGTTTTTTGTATTGGTATTGAATTATAAGACATTGTTATGGTTGGCTTAATATGTTCGTTTGGTTGTTCATCTTACTATAGTTTTTTGTGTCTGGATTAATCTCTAACTGCAAGAAGGGTTTATTCTCTGCGCGTTCTTTCTTTGGCCCTCCACGTGGAGGAAAGTCTAAGCTTGTTTCGCTCTAATTAAAATATTTGTCTTGCTTTGAATGATTTGTGTGAGATGTTAGAACTTATTATCTAATTGTGATTTTTCTGTCGGGCTTTTGCATAGCATGTAGGGTTAGGTCACCGAGTTTCCCGTCGCCTATAGATTCGTCTTGCGTCAATTGGTAACAGAACCAGGGTGCGCACACTTTTTGATGCGTAACCGTAGAGTCTACAGGTTTTTCGTTATGTATAGGTGTTACAATTATTCTTCTTCTCACATTGGAGGTCCTGAGTTCGCTTGCACCCGCTCTCACAGAGCCCCGTCAGGGAGACCCTCACATTACTACGACAGTTATCCTCGATCGCAACACACCATTTTTAGAGATCGTGTTGACCCACCGACACGATCCCACTTTTAGGATAGTCGTTTCGAGAGAAATCTTGAGAGTCAGTTTTGTATTCCTGCCTCTTCCTTTGACGGCTCATCGAGTCCCGAGTCTTTCAGTTATTGGCTCGTTGATATGAAATATTATCTCGATCATTTTGAGTTATTCGGTGAGCGTCACGTCAAGTTTGCGAAACTTAGACTTTTAGATCAGGCGAGCGCATATTGGGTTAGCGTTGAGAGGACACGCGAACGAAACCGTCTTCATCGCATCACTAGTTGGGTGGACATGAAGCGTACTTTGTGTCAGGGGTATCTGCCTTCGTCGTATCGGAGTGGCTTGCTCGACCAATTAATTTCTTTTCAGCAAGGATCCATTTTTGTCACTGAGTACAGGGATTGCTTCGATGAGTTAGTTGTGATGAGTGATTCCGAGAGGAGCCAGCCATAACCACTTCCAGATTTCAGCCTGGACTTCGATCTGACATTCGTACTAAGGTGATTTATCATAGCTCAAAGTCCCTCGAGTCGACATATCAATCCGCCCTTCGTTATGAGCAGTCTTTAAGAACCGCAAGAGCTAGTCGATTGGATCCTCACCTTAACCTCACCGATACGAGCTCCTCCCACATCGAGGACACTACTTTGTCTATCATTGTTTCGTCAGACATAATTGAAGTAATACTTGATACGGATGGCTCTCACCCCAGTGAGGTGCTTAGCCCAGCGAGTGACCTATCTCTTATGTCTGACCCGACTCTTGTGACCCCGATTGAGAGTGAACCTGAGCAACCTATTGAGTCTATAGTGTTGTGTCTCTCACCCACACCTCTTCCTCTACCATCCACTGGGTTAGTTAGCACCCCAACCGCAAACCTATTTCCTGATACCACACCCACGGATCCATTATTGAGTGTAGGCCTATGTCTCTCTCTCATAGTCATTGTCCTGAGGTACATCACGACCGAGAGCCCAGAGTCCGGTGTTGATCTCGTAGTGGCTATGTCACCCATTCACGGGTACACTACCCCTCATGATGGTACTAATCTAGAGGACCATGACCCTAGCGACGAGTACTATGACGACCCCCTTGTTGAGCCTCCTGATGAGCCACCACATCCTGGTGAGGATGCGATTCAGGTGAGCCGCTTGTTTATGAGTTCCGAGTTATTTGCGCCTCTTCCATTATCGTCACTGGCCTTTCCCCAGAGGATGAATATTAAGTGGAGCATTGAGTGTCTAGGACACCACATGTTGACACATCGCTCTCGACGAGTTTTGGGATACCCCACCTGCTGACCCCCCAGACGAACGCTTTCTTTTCGAGGATGCGCACCACACCTGAGAGTCACGTCTTCTAGTCACTGTACACGATTTTCATTCAGGCGGTCATTTCATTCGCGATGACTTTTCGTACACACCTCCTGGTGAGCCCCCTGATGTGTTACGTTCCCCGAGAGACATTTGGCTCTTTGCGAGCACGTATTTGAGAATAAGTCTCTCAAGCGATCCTCTGAACACTCGTCAAATACGGGATGAGTTTTTCTACACTCCACCGATAGAGCCACCTGACCGACCACCACAATTTAGAGACACCCCGATCATCGCGAGATTTTTTGATCGAAAGCATGTAGTGTCTGTCATGTTTCATTTGTATCATTTGCATGAGTCTGTTGAGACGTTTTATCATCAATTGCATGAGTTTGTTGTGTTGTCTGTTCATCGTTTGCATGTGTGGCATGAGTCGGTCCGACGAATAATCCATATTGGTAATAAATCTTGTAAATCACACGTGGATATTCATTGGCAAGTGCAAGTACTTCATGAAGGCGAGCAGGTGATGGTAAGAATCTGCATTGTGAAGCTTCGTGCGAGACTTGCTAAGAGTTTAAGCATTCAGCGAATGGTCCCCTACTCAGTCCTGAGATGCATCATGACAAATGCTTATAAGTTGAACATCCCCGCGAGCATGGGTACCCATACTGTGTTAAATGTCGAGGACCTGACGCCATAATTTGCACCTCACGAGTATTCGGGCCGACATCTTGGCGGCCCTCCCGAGCCTTCAACACCATTTTTACCACCGACCACTCAGTCTACCCTCGAGCCCTTTCCACCACATTCATTGCCCCATGCTCAGCCCGTCCCTGAGCCCACATACCCGAGATCCTGTCCTCGCCTGCTCCACCATTGGCACCTCAGATCCCACCGGATCCTTCCACTAGTATGTTGAGAGATGAGTTCATCACAGAGATCATTACGCATGAGTCTGCCCCCTCTACAGACAGTCTTGTGAGTTGTTACCTGGTTCGCGGGGCAAATGACTCTTCACGAACGACACCTGGACGCTATCAGCGGAGCTTGATCGACTCACTCCGGGACTTCGACTTCAGTACGAGTGTCTTCATTCATCGGAGATAGAAGCTTTCAGTCCGGAGGAGTTGATTAGCGAGGAAACTTTTCCAGTGACGACACTTGGATGACCTCGGGTGGGCCTCTTCGAGTTTTACCTGGCATACAGCGAGAGAATTCTGATCCCCATTCATCAGGAGATGAATTCTTTCAAGTCGGGGAGATTGATGTGGAACAGAAACGAGGATGAGCATTGGGCCCATTCGGGGCTGTTTTGGCGACTTACCATATATGGTGTGCCCGGATTGACGATCTGACTTCGTGGATACGCCCGGATTCGCGTTGCGAATCAATTTCATATATAGCATTGTACTTTTTGGTTCTTATTCCATGTAGTTTTGGCCCCAAGACCAACGACCAATCATAGTCGTTGATTCCAGGTGCCCTAATTTTATTTCTTATAATATAAGGTTTAGGACTGTCGTCATTCTCATTGCTAAAATTTGGAGAGTCCTCTTACTCATTTCCGGTGATCTCTCTGCGGTGCCGACTCCGTGAAACCCCTAGGTGATGACATCTTAGGTAAGCCTTGTATCTTTTGATTTTTTTTCCATCCTCCACCTTCCATTTTTGTTGTCCAAACCTTGCAAACAGCAGCCCCCATCTGTTTTTCCCAAACCCAGCCACCATCCTCCCTTAATCAGCCCTCTCTGTTTTATCAGCCACTGCCGGAACTCCCTCCCCCTCCCCGTTTCCCACTGATTCAGCCGTCTTGCCACCATCAGGACCCACTCTAGCCTGTTGTCCAGCGCCACCCTGCCTCAAAATCCTCTCACGTGTGATGTCCCGCTACTGCCCCCTCTCCAAATACTTGTCGGCCTTACTCCCTCTTCTCAGGACACCCACGGGCACCCCCCCCCCCAAAACAGCCGTGTGGCTGTTTCCAGCCCCAAACCAGATCTGATTCGGGCATTCCAGCCTAGATCCAGCCGTCCAACCTCTCCCAAAAATTGCTACAAACACCCCCCCCCCTTTCACGTGGAACCACCTCGAAATAGCCACCCAACACCAAATCTGTCCAGATCTAGGTATTTTAGCCTGATTCCAGTCATTCCCCACAGTGATCCGGCCTTCCTAACAACCGATCAGCCTTTTACTTACCTGATTCAGTCTCTCCACCAATGAAACCCCACTTGTAGGCCTCCAACGTTCAGATCTATCTCATTGGCAGCAACCTTAATATTCTTGTGGTGTTTTTTCTTAATATTCTTGTGGTGTTTTTTGTATTGGTATTGAGTTGTAAGAAATTATTATGGTTGACTTATTACATGTTAGTTTGGTTCTTCATCTTACTATACTTTTTTGTGCCTGGATTAATCTCTAACTGCAGGAAGGGTTTATTCGCCGCGCGCTCTTGCTTCGGCCCTCCACACGGAGGAAAGCTTAAGTTTTTTAGCTCTAATTAAAATATTTGTCTTGCTGTGAATGATTTGTGTGAGATGTTAGGACTTATTATCTATTGTGATTTTTTTGTGGGGCTTTTGCTTATCATGTAGGGTTAGGTCACCGAGTTTCCCGATGCCTATAGATTCGTCCTGCGTCATAATTCTATACTAGTAGATTGCAAAAAACTAAGAAGTATTCAATTGGAACGAATTATATTGCTAGTATCAGATATACCAACTTATCTTTCAAATTGCAAGCAGACAAAAGAAGAGTAAATACTGTGCAAAAACAACTAGCTCTGCGTTTGTGAGCAGGACTTATTCGTGCTTAGACTTAATAAAATGCATCCTACTGTTTAAGGCATATCCAAATAATCAATGATACCTTGCGTGTATTTTCAGGTGGGGACAAAAATACTTTACGTTGTTCCATTGAAGAAAGAGATGAATGCAATGGAAGAACCCAATCAGATGATACCCCACGAAATTGAAAGCTAGCAGCTAATCTGTTAACAAGAAGTTCAATTTCTGGTACTCCCTGAAATAATTAGTTAATGAAAAAAATACATTACGAAAAGCTAGATTCTTGAACGAGTGAAAAGATACTGACTAAATATCATCGCAATCAAAAAATATTATAGAAGAACTGAACAAACAAATACAAATGATTAGAGCATACCGGTAGAAAGACAAGAATGGCTCCTGGTGGGTATGTTTCATCAATATGGTAAATTAAATCTTCCAGAAGATCAAAATCTATCACATCTTCGTTCATGCTTTTCTACAAAATCAAGTAAAATTGGTATTATATAATAAATATAGAGTGAAATGTAAAAAAAGATCCATAATACAGTATAATAAAACTCACTAAATTTTGTTGTGTCCTCTCACTGTAAGAATGATAAAGATCCGAAATATAATAGGGATTGACATAGTCTTCAAAAAGTAAAGTTTCGTCACCCCAAGAGGGCATGACGAGATTCTTCTTTCCTCTATGGGTCTCCATAGAATTCTTCCCCGTCTTCAATAAAAACAAAGTTGCTCAGAAGATTGATATAATTGGCTATTAAAAGGAACCAATTAGTAACAACTGATTAAAATTATGGTACAATTACCAAAAAATAAAAGGAGCCTTAGCTGTTGCGCCTTATTCAAGAGGGAAAGAATGCGCACGGAGACAAATACATGCCATATATCATAAAATGACCCTACCATTACGATTTAGTCACTAAGCATTGTAGAAGAAAAAGATGGGAAGATCTTTGCATCTTTCTTATCATTTCTAGGGCTTCTCCTTCCTTCCTAGACAAAATTCAGATTATATGGATTCGTTTTCTCTTCCTCCGGAAATCTGCAGCAGCCGCACCGATTTCTATTCTGTGGACCTCCATCAGAAATCGGTTCCTTTTTGTCGACGCTCATTAGCAGTTGATCTTCCTCCTTCATTCACTTCAGAAATTTTAGAACTTTGCTGCTCCAATCTGAGGGCTGGCACAGTTAGGGTGAAGAGGTTTGTAAGTGCACTCAGGGGAGAAGAATTTCAGTATTTGACCAAGAAGAATCCACTGTAATATTGAGGATCCTCGGCATCAAATTAGAAGAAATCATGTCATCTCGCCGCGTCTACGAGCGCCGCACCATTGAGGTAAGAAATTCTAATTCCTTTTGGCTAGACATGGCACATAGTTAATTGCAAGAAATGTTTCTTGTATAGTTACGAGAATGTATAATATTATGATATCATATGCTCTTAAAATTTATAGTACATCATGATATGAAATATCGTAGATTTTCATAAACTTTATGAAGTTATACACTGTATGAAAACACATCATTTTAGTCATATAAATAAATATTAAATCATCTGACTACGTTGATAAGACAATATTTAGTGTGAGCCATGATCTAAGAAGCAACGATAATAGAATATGCAATCCCTAATTCAAACAGAGAATAATTAGGAGGTACAATTGAGACTCTCTCGTGATAGATGGAGGTGCACTGTCTTACTCATAGGGCGTAGCAGGCCGTATGAGCCTCAAGTTTGGGGAGAAGACACTCCATTTAAAAGATCAGCAGATACGAGTCCATGTCCGTGAGACATTAGAACACGTGTGTTTATTAGTAGGGACTCGAATCGTTAGAACATGCATAAGAAGCTACTCAACCTAGAATATAAAGAAGTACAAACATAAAACACCTAGAATTCAAGTACCTGTTGAAATCCAGAAATCCTTATAGTTGAATGAAAATGCATAAGATGATTACACTAGAACTGACATTTATGATTACACTTAAATGTAATCGGAACTTGAATGAAAATGAATATTATGATTACACTAGAACTAATATTTATGTTTACAATATTTTGATAGAAAAGCATGTACATAATTGTAGTACATTTTTTCTCAGTATAAAATGTTATTCTTAAAAGAAAAACATGCACTCATGTTTATTTAAATTTATTTTTAATATCACTAGAATGAATGGTTTTTCTAACTCTCCAGTAGGCTGACCCGTTTTCGGGCATTTTATTGCAGGGGTCACGGGTTGGGAGTTGCGCCTAGAATAAGAGTTTTACGGACCTCCATTTATAATTTGCATTTCGCTCAGTTGTCTTTCATTTCAGTACTGTACTATTTTCTTTCATAAACTCAGTGTAACCTAAATGTTTAAGATATTCTTTGTATCATACTATGTTTAAGTTTTCGGTAATTCATATTTATGACTTTTTATTTTTAGTTGACTCTGTGAATTTAGAAAAATTGAGGTACCATTTTACCATTTGCTTCATTTACTAATTCCACAGTTCCGCTGTAAGTTTTCGTTTAGCATTTATATATTTACATGTTATTTACCAATTTAAATACTATTGCTTATTTTACTTATTATCACAGAGACCGGTCGGACTACTGATTTGTTGTTAAACTAGATTGGGGTGTTACAAATCGATACATTATAAAATGCATTTAATATTATACAATAATTTATTTTTGACAATACTAAAATTTATAATAAAACGGCAGACCAATACACAAAGCATCCTTGCGCAGCGAGGGTCTGAGTATGGGTCCCGCCACAAGGGTGATAAATTTATAGTACAATAACAACACTCAGGCCATTATCCCACTATAGTGGGGTCGGCTATATGGATCCTTTGTCACCGTTGTGCCCTATCTTTTGTCATAATCTCACTAATGCCTACGTACATCATGTCTTTCCTTATAGTTTCATTCCAAGTCTTTAATGGTCTACCCCTCCCTCGTTTAACATACCTAATGACTAGACTCTCACAATGCCTAATAGGTGCCTCTAATGTTCTCCTTTGTACGTGTCCAAACCATCTTAGACGAGCTTCTCGCATCTTCTCTCCAATTGGTGTTACTCCTGTCTTATCCATCATACATTCAATCCTAATTTTATCCAATCTCGTGTGTCCACACATCCACCTAAGCATTCTCATCTCCGCAACTCCCATTTTTGCTCATGTATAAAATTCACTGTGCAACACTCAGAACCATAGAGCATCACGAGTCTAATTGCAATACGGTAAAACTTGTCCTTAAGTTTTAGCGGTACTTTACGATCACATAAGATACCTGACGCACCTCTCCACTTCAACCAACCCGCTTGGATTCTATGTGTGTCGCCACCAAATCTCAGGTGTGGTGGGCCAATATCACAACATTCATTATATTAAATTTGTGTGTAAGTATAAAATGAAACACTAATATATGGTGTGCTTATATCAAATAGGAATAGAAGTGAATGAACCGGGCAGTTCATTGTGAATCACGCATGAAATGGGGCATGCGTGTCACACTCCCGGGTAAAGCGGCACCGATATTAACGATAATAAGTAATCTCGTTGTTCATTTCCTTCTCCCCGACCGCATGAGAACCTGCTGAAGCCGACGAAAGTCGCACACGGCGATCTCCACCGAGAGCTCGATTCTCCTCCGTTTTTTGTGATTTTTCTTCCATTCAAGAGGTAACCTCTTCCTCTTCACTCCTCTTATTCCTTTTATGGTGTTTGGCACGGATTTGAAAGGGTAGAAAATCCATAATCCATGATTTCCAGCATTTTCAATGGAACCCTAGTTGAAATAATTGTAATTTCTAGATTTCAAAGTATTTATAGGGATGGAAACAAAATCCTAGTACGTGTACCACTCAATTACAGCAAAACCCCCATTCTCGTATTATTAGGGTGACAAGGAAGTCAAGGTAGAGGGTATTCTTTCACTCCAAATAATTATTTGGAGGCTAAGGATTGCTTCCCCTTCACTAAAATAGTAAAAAATCCTAATTTAAAATTAGGGCAGCAAACCCCTAACTCATGTAAGCCTCCTTTGACCTAATTAGGTCAAGTGGAGCCCATTAAAGGAAATTATGATATGTTTGACCTAATTAGAGATATTTGTAAGTTGTTTAATGATAGGAGGAATAGAGATATCTTTAAGTTGTTTACGGATGATAATTAGTGGTGGGGTGAATGTCCTCCCAATGCATAATGGAATGAAAGTAAACGTGCGAATAAGAAAAGACATGTAAAGGAATGTGTGCGAATATGAAAAGGCACACAAGCGCGCTATATAAATGTCATGAAATGTTATTTATCTCATTTTGGATTGCATGATTGTTATTTTTAAATATGCTTTATATTGTAACGTAGAGGAATCTAAATAATCATATAAATAAAGAAAAATGAAAAGTAAAGTGAATAATGTGATAAAATGGGCTAGGTTAATGGTAAACCCAATTAGTGGAGGTGGGGTGAATGTCCTCCCAATGCATAATGGAATCAAAGTAAACATGTGAATATGAAAAAGCACGTAAAGGACTGTGTGCGAATATGAAAAGACACGCAAGCGCGCTATATAAATGTCATGAAATGTTAATATACCCTTAACGTTGCCTGATAACAATACGAGAATGTAAAAGAAGGAAACATGTACCAAAACCTAAGTAGATGAGGAAATGTAAAGATATGTATATATCTAAATGAAAATAAATACAAGTAAGATGTACATGTGGCGATAGGAAAATGAGAAAAAGAAATAATACAAAGAAGACAAGTGTGAGATAAGACAACACCAAGGAAATATAAAATGAATAATCTGCAAACTATAAATAAGTCACTATAGTAATAAAGAGAATCATGAGAATTCATTTAGTCTTTTGACTAATAGAAAATGTAATGTAACTAAAACAGATCAAGGAGGAAGCCACTCCCGACACTTCTAGTCGGCCCCTTTCACACCGCGAGAAGATGTACAAGATCTGGGTCGAAATCTTCACCGCAGTCTTCGGTATTCTGGATGCCCACAAGGCGGCCTGTCATGATCCTGACTGCCCTCACGACGAGTTCTAGTTCTGTTTTAAGTAGACATCATGTTGCAGTTTAGTATCTGACAGTATAGTTTTTGATCCGAAGCTCAGGCGCATGTTTTGTTGTAATCATGTAGTATACTGATACCTATAGCACAGATTTTGAGATGACTTCTCTTTGTATAAATATATTGAGTTATATGTCAGACTATATGCTATATTGTACTCGTGATATAAATAAAATCATGTTTTACTTTCCTGCACTTTTATTTTTGTACTATGTGGTTAAAATTGTTGAATATTTAATCTGTTGGCGCCTCTGATGTATTATGGGAAAATAGAATGAAAATTGTCATGGTAACCTAGAAAGTGGCCCCGTTACAATTAAATGGTATCAGAGCATGGGTTTGCGAGATAGAAGTACATAGGAATGTGAGAATGTGAGTAAAACAAATCCATGATAGTGTAAATCTTCCTGTTTCAGGAACCCTTCCGCACCTATTTGAGTAGACGCCAAAGAGACGAACTTAAAGGGGAACAAATCACATGGCTGAAGAAAGACAGAGAGAGATCAAATCCTCCTTTATCGGAAGTCATGCAAACATTAGCAGAAATATTCAAATGGGTAATAGTGATGTCACCGCATCACAGCCAATAACGTCAAGTGATCCATACGTGAAACAATTCCTAGACATGAGGTCGCCCTTGTTTCGAGGTGGTTTAACTCCGATGGAAATCAAGGGCTGGATAAAGAGAATTGAACTAATTTTCAATGCTATGAAATATCCTGACGATCGTAAAATTGATTTAGTCGTCTCCTTGCTGGAAGGAGAGGTTAATCGGTGGTGGGACAGTCTGAGGCAAGGGAAATTTGCTGGACGTGAGAATTCTGGTATCCACTGGGTCGAATTCTTGAAGTAATTCATTAACTGGTTTGTTCCTCCGTCAGAGAAACAGATGCTTCAGGAGAAATTCCTTCACTTGATGCAGGGAAGTCGTACAGTTCTTCAATATGAAGCTGAATTCGCACAACTGACATATTATGCTGGAGATATGGTCGCAAAAGAAAACGATCGTTGTTTCTGATTCCAATTAGGTTTACGAGAAAATGTGTGTGTGCATCTAATCTCGCAAAGAATCAAAAATTACAACGAACTGGTGGAAACTGCAAAGCTAATTGAGATGGATGTGAAGCCTTTACAAAAGCGAATGGAGTTTCAAAAGAAGAGGCTTCCAGAGGGACAGAGTATGAATTCCTCACGAAAGAGTGGAGGTTCGAATTGGAAAAGAAAGAAAGGAGGTCCCCCAACGCAAACTCGAAGTGAAAGTGGGGCCAGCAGTAATGTTATGAAGCCCTATGTCCAAAATGTGGGAAAAATCATTTTGGTGAATGTCTGAAGGGGACCGGAGTTTTTTTTAAATGTCAGAAGCCTGGACATCGCCGACAAGTTGCTCGTTGTGGAAAACAATACCTGAAAGGAATACCAGGAGTGGTCACAGTCAAGTACCAAGATTTCATTACCTTGATGCCGGTATGTTTGATAGAGTTCATAAAGTTAAGGGGATAGAAGCATCTGGATCTGTGGTGGAAACCAGAGAAGAAAGACAGGTGCAGCCTAGGGTCTTCAATATGAACCAATAGGGGGCTAAGGCCGATGATATGGTTATCACAGGTATGATCTATGTGCACAATCACCTACTAAAGGTATTATTTGATACAGGGGCTAATCAATCCTTCATATCTATAAGAGCAACTAAATACTTAATGTTGGAACCTCATACGTCCCTTGATGAATTGAGAGTTAAAATGTCCAATAATACTGAGATGACTACAAGTCTTAGATGTACAGTGTGGCTAATAATTGATAACGAACCAGTAGAAGCAGATGTTGCGGTTCTACCCCTATCCGAATTTGATATCATTTTAGGAATGGATTGGATATCAAGACGTGAAGCCATCACCAACTGTAAAAAGAAGGAAATTACAATCAAATTGAACGATCAAACACAGTGTAGTTTTAAAGGAATGGATGAAATTTAAAAAATTATCATATCTTCTTTAAAGGCAATGAAGAAACTAAGGAAAAGTTGTGAAGCAACATTGGTAATGATTAAGGAAAATAAGGTAGTAACATGCGAACTGACTGCAGTTCCAGTAGTGTGTGATTTTCTCGAAATATTTCCTGAAAAATTACCAGGGATGCCCCCATCCAGGGAGGTTGAGTTCACTATCGATTTGGTGGAAGGAGCTATCTCAGTAATAAAGGCACCATGTCATATGGCTCCTATAGAATTGGCAGAATTTAAAATCCAATTACAAGAATTACTCGATAAAGATTTTATACGACCAAGCACTTCACTATGGGGAGCTCCAGTGCTTTTCGTTAAAAAGAAAGATGAATTGTTTTGATTATGTGTTGACTATCGAGAATTTAATAAGTTGACAATTCGAAACCAGTATACTCTCCCTCGCATTGACGATCTATTCGATCAATTGGTTAATGCAAAAAATCTTCTCCAAGATTGACCTAAGATCGGAATATGATCAAATGTGAATCAAGGAAGACGATATTTACAAGACTGCCTTTAGTACGAGATACGGACACTTTGAGTTCGTAGTTATGTCGTTTGGATTGACAAACGCGTCAACTGTTTTTATGGACTTAATGAACCGGGTATTCAAGAAATTCTTGGACAAGTTTGTTATTGTATTTATCGATAACATTCTGATATATTCGAAAAATAAAGGTGAACATGCAAAATACTTAAAGATTGTGTTGCAGACATTGAAAAATCATGTCTTATATGCAAGTTTACAAAATGTGATTTCTGGTTAAATGAAGTTTCTTTCTTGGGTCATGTCATTACGGAGCATGGATTATCTGTTTAGCAGGCTATTACAGAAAATTTGTAAAAAAAAATTCAGCGATTGCACTACCGCTTACTAAACTAACCCGAAAGAACGTTCTCTTTCTTTGGACTTAAGAATGTCAAGAGGCATTTGATGAATTAAAAGCAAGATTAACCACTGCACCAGTGTTAACCTAGAGTCGCATGGCCAATGTGGGGCATACATGTTGTATGAATCAAACTTGAAAAGAAATCAAAGATACATTGGGCATGGTAAAGGCCTGGTGAGGATGTTGGTGACAAGAATAGGGAGAAAGAAGCACCAACATTGGTTAAGAAGCTTTCCAGTCAAGTCAAGTAAGTTCGAGAACTGCAAGCGCCATTAATCGAATTTGGCCTCAGACGTAAAGTGGGCAACTTGTTTCTACTTACTTTTCTATGTGATGAGCTTACATCCAACGAAAGTACATAATCCATTCGTAGATTGACGGCCTCTAATCTGGAGCATGCTTTAGGTATCTTAGGATATGTTCGATGGACTACATGTGAGAAACCGATGGACGACACATGAATTCACTCAACACACAGAAAATCAGGTGTCGGAACAAGAGATTGTTAAGTAAATCAACTTTTCAACTAATATTTGATAATACTTTGTATTAGATAGTAGCTGCTGAGGAAGAATCAACATAGGAGAATTTCAAATTAGCTACCTTGGGTGTATCAGTGCATCTACAACCTAGTTAACATGCCACTTGAAAAAGTTAGTGTTGTACTTTCTTTGGGAGAACATGAGAAAATCACCATGAGAAGCCACTTCAATCCGTGAAAAGAGAGAGGCAGGATTTTTGGTTTGAAATTGGTTGGACAAGGAACAATGACCAAAGAAACCCCACCAACCATATCTTATATAGAAACTATACCAACAATATAAAACAACAACAACAACAGAACCCATATAGTCCCCAATCATTAGGGGTATGGGCGGGGGAAAGATTGGAAATAGACCTAACCTTTGGTACTATGCACAAAGTGGCTGCTCTCAGAGGAGAATAGTGGCCCCCTATAACGTCACGTTTGTTGCGGAATCATGCCCTCAAATCAAAGCCAAAGACATCAGAGAGGGCAGACCCAAGAATCCATTTTGATTTATGCGCACATAACCATGCTTCCTTCATTCAGCATCCAGAGCATTGGCCTTGCACAAGAACTATACCAACAACATAAAACAGAAAAATTAAGTGCCCACCAAAAAACAATGGATAAAAAGCAAGAATTCAAAAGAGATGTGTTTGAAGTTAACACCCTAAATCACTTAGATAAACTTCTAAAATCAAGCTCGAGGGAACTTCTTACGGCCTTATAATGATCTCCGCAAATGAAAACTAAGAGAATCCCTCGTAGTCACATATTCAGGAGATTGTTTCATTGAGAAAGACGTGTTTAATATCAAGTTAATGCAGCTTCCAATAGTGGTGAACCGCAAGGAAAATAACTTCACTGTGAAGATAAAATGTACCGGGACCTCCCATATGACTTTGCATAATTACAGGTACCTCCCCTCTATATTTTGAAATAACAAAGACCTCCCCTACAAGTTTGTGCACTTTAACATCTCCCCCATCTGTTAAAAATCTGGATGGAAAGTGTCATATTCAGTAAATAAAATTTATTATACTCCAATTTTACCCTTTGTAATGACATAAAAGTGTAAGGGGTCTATTTATAATGTTTTCAAAGATGGAGGGATAAGTTTATAATCTTTTTGACACAATCGAGGGTTATATTTGTATGGGTTTTTTCATTATTAATGTTAATTTTAACAAGCTTTTTAGTGCTTTACGGAGGCTAATTAGTATTTTATATATAAATTAATCATTATATCAATTTAACGTTTTAAATATTAATAAAATGATCCTATAATACTTAATAAGTATAATAAAAAATATTTAATAACTAATAATATCAACAATATAAATAATGTTATTTTAATAATGTTTTAATTATTAATAACAATTTAAATATTAATAGTCATTTAATTAATAAAGTTTTTATGAGAAGAACCTAGAATAAGGAGCAACTGGAGAGTCCGCCGGAGAAGATGGAGCGACTGGAGAGTCCGCCGGAGAAGATGGAGCGACTGGAGAAGATGGAGCGATTGGAGAGTAGAACGGAGAAGTTGAAGTTGTTGTGACGGCAACTGCAGACGAAGAGGACTGGGAGAAGAAGAGGAAGCTTGTCGGAGTGGATGGAGAAAACTTTGAACCCTAGACAAAAAAATCTTCAAGGCTCGGTTCGATTCAACCACGAGAGAATAGCAACATTCTAATCAGTCTCCCGAGTCAAGGAAGCTACGCAATCTTCACACCTGTTGCCAGCGTCGGAAGACCGCCGGTGTTTGGAACAAAATCCAAGCTTGGAGACTTCTCCGGCATGAGTCTCGTAGAGGAAATCCTTGTAAAAGTTGTGGCCCTTGTGGGTCTCGAAGAGATTCTCGCATAGTAGATGCAAGGAGGATGCAGACCAGAGAAGGAAGTTAGAGCAAGATGTGCAGTAATGTGAACGGGGGAGGCGGGGAAATGGAAAAAAAATCTCGCAAAATGATGCTAATATAAAGGGTCTTTTGGACTATTAATAAAATGTAACAGAAATTTTTAACGGAAGTGGGAGACTGTAAACTGGGCAAACTTCGGGGTGGGGGGTCTTCGTTATTTCAAAACATAGACGAGAGGTACTTGTAATCAGGCAAAGTTGGAGGGGAGGTATTGGTAATTAACTCTCTCTCTCTATATATATATATACACACACAATACAGACAAATAATTCTTCTGTAGGAACCAACACACCTTATATATAAAATATATATTATATATATATCAGCACATGCATAATATCCTCTAACCTGAAAAGTGTTTATCAACTGCGGAAACTGCAGATAAATGCTTAAGAACCAAAAAAACTGAAATAAATCATATGAGTTACATGTTGAAAAACTAACCCTTCTTCCTCTGTTGGATTTCAAAGTTGCCCCTGATACAATAGAGTCTGAAGGAAGATGATACTCAAGCTTCTCATAAATGTCCTCGATGTAAGAAACTGAAACTGGGTGTGTTCTCCCTTCTGCAGTAATGACAGGACAATTTCCAAAGTACTTTGAAAACAAACTCGAATCAAATGTTGCTGACCTAAAAAATATGAATTAATTTGAACCGGTAGGCAAGTCAATAAAAAGCTGATTACAAAATGAAAGAATGCTACTTTTTAATGATAAGATTATATGGTGGAAGAACAAGAATACATGAGTATGACTTTCAGATTGCTTCTGCGCCTGCTGCAACTAGATTGCCTCTTGATGATGTTTTTCAGAACAATAAGTAAAAAGTCGCCCTAAGAAAAATGGCACTAATTAAGAAATATTTCATTTTATAATAACAATGCCGGAACATATAATCAATTTACACTAAACAGGTATAAGAATGTTCCAAGACACTATCCATTTGGGATTCAGATTTCCAAATCAACTCTGACAGTAAAACCACAAACAGGTATCGGTTAAGAAACCAAAGGTCATATCAATTGTGTAAACCCGTTAAGATAATTGAGGGAAATCAATATTGTAAAGAGGTAAAATCATGAAGAAAACAAGATTGTCTAACAAAAGGAAAACTAATGAATATTTGATATTTTAAATTACCCATATTGACGTGGGACAAAGCAATAGGATTCGACGCGGCTTCAATTTTATATGAGAAATGCAAGAAAACACGGAACCAATGAACAAGATTAGCAACTAACTCACTCTAATACAATGCACAGTAGAGATGAATCGGTTTACTTCACACAGTTGCCCTAACCGGGCTTACATATATATAGGCTCAAAAAAAACTAAAATAAACATAAATAGATATATTTAACTCTCCCCCTCAAGTTGGGAATATATATTGATCATTCCCAACTTGTTTGTGTTGTCTTTGAAGTTATCGCTGGATAAACCCTTGGTGAAGACGTCCGCAAGTTGATCGAATGAGTTCACAAAAGGAGTGCAAATATTTCCTTTGTCTAGGTGATCCTTGATGAAGTGTCTATCAACCTCCACATGTTTGGTTCTATCATGTTGCATTGGATTGTGTGCAATACTGATGGCAGCTTTGTTGTCACAGTAGACCATGATAGGGTTGTTCTCCTGAAGACCAATATCCCGAAGAAGAGTCCACAACCACAATCCTTCACAAACACTCTGTGTCATAGCTCTATACTCTGCCTCTGCACTTGACCGAGCTACCACATTCTGTTTTTTGCTCCTCCATGAGACAAGGTTGCCTCCCACAAGAGTGCAATACCCAGTGGTTGATTTTCTATCGTCTTGGCTCCCGGCCCAGTCAGCATCTGTAAACACCTCAACTTCTAATGATTGGCCGTTTTTGAAAAAGATCCCACGACCTGGTGCCTTTTTGAGATACCGCAGCACTCTAAAGACCGCCTGCTGATGACGAATGGAAGGAGAGTGCATATACCTACTTAGGACTCCCACAGCATACGAGATATCAGGGCGAGTATGGGATAAGTATATGAGGCGTCCAATCAAACGTTGGTATTTTGAGACATCCACCTTTTCACCACTAGTATCTGCATCAATTTTATGATTAGCTTCAATAGGTGTGTCCACGGGAGCACACCCAAGCATCCCAGTCTCTTCAAGAAGATCCAGAATATACTTTCTTTGGGAGATGAAAATCCCTTGTTGAGACCTCACCACTTCAATTCCCAAGAAATATTTCAGCTTTCCCAGGTCTTTAACTTCAAATTCTTTGCTCAGTTGCTCCTTCAGATAAATTATCCCCTCCAAGTGGTCCCCGGTAATGATAATGTCGTCCACAAACACAATAAGAATAGAGACCTGGGCACCCTTTCTCTTAATAAAGAGTGTGTGGTCAGCATGACTTTGAGTGTATCCTAGTTGAAGCATGAATTTGTAAAAGCGTCCAAACCACGCTCTCGAAAACTGTTTCAAGCCGTACAGGAATTTTAGAACCTGGCACACCTTTCCCTTGGACCCTTTGATAACAGAGCCTGGAGGAATATCCATATAAACTTCCTCCTCCAGATCATCATTCAAAAAAGCATTCTTGATATCTGTTGAGAGAAGCCAAAACTTGTATGTATTGCTTATGTAAGTAAATACAAGGAGAGAATACAATTATATAGGAGATGAGAAGAGAGGAAAAATCCTATACAAGATGTGGGACTAAAGAAGAGAAGAGAAAACTAGGGCCTTTATGGGCCTTTATACATGGGCTTTTCTAATACTCCCCCGCAAGCTGGAGCGTACAAATCGTATGCACCAAGCTTGGACAGGCATTGATAGAAGAGGGTACTTGACAAGACCTTTGTGAGGACATCCGCAACTTGTTCAGTACCAGGAACATGTCTGAGGTCGATCTTCTTTAGCTGAACCTTTTCCCGGATAAAATGACAGTCGACTTCAATATGTTTAGTTCTCTCGTGAAAGACTGGGTTCTTGGCAATGTGTATAGCAGCTTGACTGTCACAGAGGAGAAGAGCCGGTGACGGAAGCTTTACACCCAGATCGGTGAGAAGGCTTTCAAGCCACGTTAGTTCCGACACCACTGATGCCATTGCCCGATATTCTGCCTCCGCTGATGATCGAGCAACGACCGCTTGTTTCTTGCTCCGCCAGGTAATCAGATGTCCTCCAAAGTACGTGCAGAAGCCACTGGTGGACCTTCGATCATCGAGGGACCCAGCATAGTCAGCATCAGAGTATGCTACCAGAGTAGGAGTGGAAGAAGAGACTTTGTACACCAGTCCTTGTCCAGGAGCCGTTTTGAGGTATCTGAGAATACGTTCAACCGCCTGAAGATGAGAGCTTCTGGGGGCATGCATATATCGACTGACGATACCAACAGCGAAGGAGATATCTGGTCTGGTTACTGTGAGGTATATCAATTTTCCAACTAGGCGACGGTAGTATTCTGGATTTTCTAGTAGGATATCTGAGTCAGAGGCCTGCGCGCATAACTTGTGATTGACATCCATTGGGGTGTCAATTGGCTTACAGCCTGAGTAACCCGCATCATGAAGAAGGTCAGTACAGTACTTTCGCTGAGAAAGGATCAAACCATCTGGCCGTCTGGCGACTTCTAGGCCCAAGAAGTACCGAAGGGGCCCCAGATCTTTTGTTTGAAAAACGGTGCTCAGATGACGTTTGACTGCCAGTATTCCATTCGAGTCGTTCCCAGTAATAATGATGTCGTCCACATAGACGAGCAGAAGGACGGTCCCGGTAGATCGGTGACGAGTGAAGGGCGAGAAGTCGGCTGAGCTTCGAGTAAAACCAATCTCCCGGAGGGCCTTACTGAACTTGTCAAACCATGCTCGGGGGGACTGTTTGAGACCATAAAGAGCCTTTCGAAGATGGCAGACTTGAGACTCCCCCGTGGTCTCAAACCCGGGAGGTTGTTGCATATACACAGTTTCCTGGAGATCACCGTTCAGAAACGCATTTTTGACATCCAGTTGGAGTAGGGGCCACTGGCGATGTACCGCAACAGAGAGGAGAACCCGGACTGTATTGAGTTTGGCCACCGGGGAAAAAGTCTCTTCGTAGTCGAGCCCCTGCTGCTGGGTGAAGCCACGAGCCACAAGGCGGGCCTTTAGGCGGTCAATAGTGCTATCAGCAGCATGTTTAATCACAAAGACCCATTTACACCCAACGGGTTTCTGACCGGGAGGAAGAGGGACGAGAGTCCAGGTCTGGTTAGTCCAGAGAGCAGCCATTTCCTCCTCCATGGCAGCCCGCCAGCCAGGATGTTCGAGCGCCTCCTGCACAGAATTAGGAACAGATACCGAGGAAAGAGAAGTAGCAAAAGCGTGAAGATGGGGAGATAGGCGATGTAGAGAGACGTAGTGAGCCAGAGGATGAGCGGTGGATGTCTGTACCTGATCTGCCGGGCGCGGAGTAACCATGGTTGAGGCGGACTGCAGCGGGGCCATAGAGCAACGGGGGCGACGGGTATAGACCCGGATGATGGGTGGTGCGGGGGGGACAGGAGGTAGAGCTGGTGGAACCGGTAGCAGCGGCGTTGTAACGGGGAGAACTGGTCGTGGGATGGAAGGAGGTAAAGGAGCCGAAGGGATAGGAGTAGGGAGAGAATCCGAAAAAAATGGTTGAGTCTCGCAGAAGGTGACATCTGCAGAGACGGAGAGCTTCCGAGTGACGGGAGAATAACAGAGATACCCCTTCTGAGTACGGGAATATCCCACGAATATGTGTTTAGCCGCCCGGGGATCCAATTTGTCCGAGGGCGGGCCCAGATGGTGGACGTAACAAGTGCTACCAAAGATACGGGGCGGAAGAGGGAAGGCCGGAGTCGAGGGAAACAACAGGCTGAACGGAGTAGCATAGTGGAGGACGGAGGAAGGGAGACGGTTGATGAGAAAACAAACCGTGGAGACCGCAAAGTTCCAGTAATGCTTGGGCACATGCATTTGAAGCATGAGGGAGCGAGTCACATCAAGTAAGTGGTGGTTTTTACGTTCGGCAACGCCGTTTTGTTGAGGTGTGTAGGCACAAGAGGTTTGGTGGATAATCCCGAACTCAGAGCAGATAGTAGCGAAGTCGTGGCCAGTGTACTCACGAGCATTATCAGTGCGCACAGTTTTGATAGTTGTGTGAAATTGGGTACGAGTTTCAACGACAAAGGCTCGAAAAATGCGAGGAAGCTCGGAGCGATCACGAAGTAAGTGCAACCACGTCATGCGAGAATAATCATCAATGAAAGTAATAAAATACCGGAAACCAGAAATACTAGTAGTTTTATATGGTCCCCATACATCAGAATGCAATAAATCAAACGGAGCAGAGCTCCGGGTACAATGAGCAGGATAAGATGAACGCGGCTGCTTGCCGAGGATACAAGACTCACACTGAAACGGATGGAGAGAGATATCAGGGAGAGCCCGCTGGAGAACAGGTAGAGGAGCGTGGCCAAGACGGCGATGCCACTCGGTGGAGGAGACGGAGGAGACGGAGGAGAGGATGGTAGGAGGTGTGTCGAGAAGGTAGAGCCCGTTCCGTAATCCGCCTTTACCAATGGTAGTCCGCGTCCTGCGATCCTGTATGACAAAAGAAGAGGAAGTGAATATGACAGAGCAATCTAGATCAGCAGTAAGGCGACCAACAGAAAGTAAATTGAAGGGGGAACTCGGAACATGAAGAGCCGAGCGGAGAGGAAACGACGGGCTGAGAGAGATGTCCGTCGAACCGAAGACGGGAACAAGGGCCCCGTTAGCCACGGTGATAGACCGCGGATGAGGAGAGTCCGAGTATGTGGCAGGCTGCTGGGACGTAATGTGATGAGTGGCACCGGAGTCCATGATCCAGGACGGACCGGTGGAGAGACAAGCCGTACCTGCTTGGGAGACGAAGGTGGAGGCCAGGGAAGCAGGAGGCGGGTTGAGCAGTCCCTGGAGGTGCTGGAGCTGGAGGCGGACAGCTTCAAGGTCCGGAGAGGCAGGAGAGGAGGCATCTGCGGCCACCGAAGCCGTTGGTCGAGGAGGATATCCATTCTTGCGGTAACAGGTCGCTTCAAGGTGGTCGTCCTTGCCGCAGTAGGAACACTTCGGCCGCCCCCTGCCACCACGCCCGCGGCCCCGAGAGCCGGAGCGGCCACCACGAGCAGCGGGAGGCAAGGGAAGCAGGGGCGGAGGGGCCTGCTGAAGAAGGGCCGAGGAAGTCGGCGCAGGAGCATCTGGAGGAGGCGTCACGCGGAGGAGCATGGAATAGATCTCAGAAAGGGATGGAACGGTGGGAGATGCCAGAACCTGAGTCCGGATAGCCTGAAGGTGAGGCGGAAGACGGGCCATCATAATAGCAATGCAAACCGCCTCCTTCTGAGCGCGCTGGGCAGCATGATCACTGGTAGAAGGCTGGTGCAGTATCCAGGCCTCGGCCAAAGTCTTAGCCCGAGCGACAAACGACGTTATGTCCGGGGCGCCACCGGCGTCGAGAGCAACGAGATCGGTGAGGATGTCGTAGAGGTGCTGAAGGCTGTCCTTGCCGGAATAGAGTGAGTGCAGCTCATCCCATATAGACTTGGCCGTCTCGTGATACATGGTCATCTGATACGGCTCACCATCCAAGGAGTTGAGGAGCCAAGTCTGCACACGACCATCGTTGCGGAGCCAATCGTCCGTAGGGGGGGCCGGAGGAGCCTGGGTGAGGTAAGACAGGAGACCCTTGGCCTGGAGAACCCGACGCACAGAATGCGCCCAAGGGAGAAAAATTTTCTTCCCGGAGAGAGAGATGGTAGTGATGCGCAATTCATCGCGCAGGTCGGTAGGACAAGTCGGGCGGTCTGCGGGCGGACTAGCCGCCTGGCCGGAGGAGTCAACAGAGGAGCCCATAGTCCTGGAAGACAAGCCGCACCGACTTGGAAGGAGGCCGCAGCGAAAAAGGAAGGAGGCCGCAGCGACCAGGCAGGGGGGCCGCTGGAGAGACAGGCCGCAAAGACGGGAGGAGACCGCGGCGACTAGGATCAAGCCGCAGCGCCGAAGCAACGAGTTGAAAAAGCCGGGAGAAAGAACCCGCACGGTCACAATGCGAACACCAGCGACCAGACAGGCCACGACCAGAGCGGGTAAGAAGCAGACCGCACGGTCTGAAGGCCGCGAGAAGGCGGCGAACAAAAGAAACGAGACCGCGAGTTAACGAACTCGAGCGGATAGGAGAGAGAAGCCGCGAGTTGACGAACTCGAGCGGGAGAGAAAAAGGAGACCGCGAGTTGACAAACTCGAGCGGATAGGAGAGAGAGAAGCCGCGAGTTGACGAACTCGAGCGGATAGGAGAGAAGCCGCGCGGATAGAATAGGAGACCGTGCGAGACGCGCGAGAGGTGGGGTCCACGGGATAGAGGAGAAAAAACTATAAAAGGGGGGGGGAAGAGGAGAGAACCTGGATCCACGGAGAGAGGCAGCGGACTGTTCGCTGAGGCCGCGGACAGTTAGCGAGGAGCGGCGGATAGACGGCAGTTAGCGGACTGTCCGCTGAGACTGCGAGAAGGAAACCGCAGGAGACCGCAGGAGACCGCAAGGAGGCAGCTGGAAGGCGGCGGGTAGATGCGGTTAACAAGAGCACAGGACGGTTAGAGGATGGAACCTGCCTCTGATACCATGTTGAGAGAAGCCAAAACTTGTATGTATTGCTTATGTAAGTAAATACAAGGAGAGAATACAATTATATAGGAGATGAGAAGAGAGGAAAAATCCTATACAAGATGTGGGACTAAAGAAGAGAAGAGAAAACTAGGGCCTTTATGGGCCTTTATACATGGGCTTTTCTAATAATATCGAGCTGAAGTAGATCCCATCTTCGGCTTGCAGCAACCGAAAAAAGCACACGAATACAGTTCATCTTTACAACAGGAGCAAAGGTCTCCTGGTAGTCGATACCCTGAGCCTGGGTATATCCCTGAGCCACCAAACGAGCTTTGTACCTCTCCACTACACCATCTTGGTTTTGTTTGACAGTGTAGACCCAACGAGATCCGACTGTTCGCTTCCCTGGAGGAAGACTCACCAGCTGCCACGTTTTGTTCTTGTCCAAGGCACGCAGTTCCTCCTCCATTACCGTTTTCCATTCAGGTATCTGAACAGCCTCCTGCCATGTCTTAGGGATAACAATAGATGAAAGGGAAGAAATAAAGGCTTGATGTGCCTGAGAGAGATGATCATAACGAATGTAGTTGGCAATGGGGTGACTAGTGCTACCCTTCTTACCTATAAGACGGGCAAGAGGAATATGGAGGTCATCATCCGAATCTGGGCTGGAGACAGCCTCCGGTACTGGCGAAACATCCGCGGTCTGCACTTGCTCAACAGTCGTAGGACGACGGGAGTATGTGTATATTATCGAAGGAGCGGAGGTGGAAGGAACAGGAGCAGGTGGAGGAATAGGATGAGCGGCAACAATAGAGACGGGAGCAGGTGGAGGAGGAATAGGGTGAGCAACAACAATAGGGAGCGGGGAGTCGATCAGCTCGTCACCAGTGCTAGTCATCTCCCCCTGACGAGGACCAAAGTACGACTCCCCCTCACGAAAGGTGACATCGACAGAACAATAGTACCGACGTGTCGGAGGGTGATAACACTGATACCCTTTAGTGGTAGGAGAATAACCAACGAAAACACACCGAAGAGACCGCGCATCGAGTTTATCACGATGCGGGCTATGGACATGAACAAAACATACGGAGCCAAAGATACGAGGGGGGAGATGAGAGGTGTGGACAATATGTGTTTTTTCGAGACGAGATAGGGGCGTAGCAAACGAGAGAGCGCGAGACGGAAGACGGTTAATGAGATGCGCGGCGGTAAGAACAGCATCCCCCCAGTAGGATTTAGGGAGGTGCATAGAAAGAAGTAAGCACTGAGCCACCTCCAGCAACTGCCTATTTTTTTGTTCGGCTACCCCATTTTGAGTGGAGGTGTGGACACACGTAGTTTGTTGGATGATGCCATGTTCCGCCAGATAGGCCCCAAAGACACCGCGATCATCATATTCGCCACCATTATCACTACGTAACACACGTATTTTGCCTATGAATTGTTGAACCACCATCTTATGAAATTTTTGAAAGCAAAAAAAGACGTCACTTTTCTTTTTAAGCATATAAAGCCAAGTAGTGCGGGAGTAGCAATCAATAAACGTTACAAACCATTTATAGCCAGATAAAGAGAGAACACGGGATGGACCCCAAACATCAGAGTGAATAACATCAAATGCACACAGACTAGGAACAGATACATGAGTAGAACGACGACGAACATGTTTAGACTGTTCACACGCATCACAAGAAAAAGACTGAAGTAAATGATGAAAGACAGGAAACAATTTAGTAAGATATAAGGGAGAAGGGTGGCCAAGGCGCTGATGTCATCGTCGAAGATCATCTAGAGTCGGAGATCTGGTGGAAGAGAGAGCACTGGGAGAAGACTGGTTCAGCAAGTACAGGCCGCCAACATTCCTACCACTGCCAAGTGTCCGCCTCGTAGCCAGATCCTGAAAAACACAAACATCAGGAAAGAATGTCACAAAACAGTGTAAAGAGTTAGTCAAGTGACAATAGAGAGTAAATTTCTGGGAAAAGAAGGGACGTGCAAAACAGAGGAAAGTGATAGGTCAGGAGAACATGGGACTGTCCCTTTACCAGCAATGGCAGAGAGAGAGTCATTGGCAGCAATAACCTTATCACGACCAGAATGGGGAGTGTAGGAGGTAAAACCTGAGGAAGAGCCAGTCATGTGGTCGGTCGCACCTGAGTCGATAATCCACTCAGAAGGTGTGGAAGACAAAGAATGAGCGTTGGACAGACCTGAAGAAGTAACAGCAGCGTGAGAAGAAGCAGGCGTAGAGTCAGTGTGGGAGCGCAACATGCGGCGGAAGGCCTCTAACTCAACCGCAGACAAACCACCAGATGTGCCCTCCAGAACCGCAGTAGAGTGTGCAGAAGACTGAGCACGGTCAGCAGAAGAACGACCACCTCCACGATATCCACCTCGACCAGGAGTACCAGAACCTCGACCGGCTGGAGCAAGGTGCGGATGCAGGCGAAAACAGGAGTCTTTGATATGGCCTCTTTTCCCGCAGTGACTGCAAACAGGAGGGGGCCGCGGGAAATCCCAGCGAGCGCAGAGTGGTCAGTAATAGGGCCAAGAGTGCGGCGACGGTTCTCATCACTGAGGAGCATGTTGAAGGCCTCCCGAAGGGAGGGAAGAGGCTCACGATGGAGAACATGCAGACGAACAGCATCAAACTCCATACTAAGGCCCATAAGGAATACGTGAACACGGAAGCGGTCTTTATCCTTCTGTAGAGCCACTGCATCAGTCGTACAGGCTGCAATAAAGGTATTAAAGAAATCAAACTCCTGATAAAGGCGCTCGAACTCAGAGTAATAGGCAGCAACTGGCATAGTCCCCTGTCTCAGTTCCAGAACACGGCGAGTGAGCTCATATATCTGCATCGAACTGCCTGCTTGGGAGTAAGTATCACGGGCTCTCGTCCAAATATCGTATGCGGAGTCCAACAACATATAACTCCGATACACTTGAGGAGACATCGAATGAAGAAGCCACGAGACGACCAAGGAATTGTCCACATCCCATTTACGCCACAAGAGATCAGAATGTGAGGGCTCAACGATAGTACCATCAATAAGGCCATACAACTGGTGGTTGCGAATCGCATGTTGAGCCACCCTAGACCATTCCAAGAAATTCGTGTCATCCAAGGCAACAGTAGTAATCTTCAAAGACTGGCCATGACTCCGAGGAGGATCACCCGAGGGACTAGGCAAAGGATCCGATCAGGTGGCCGAGGAACCGGGAAGAGCACCGGATTGAGAAGCTGGAGACAAGGTGGATTGATCGTCCATAGAGGAGTACAAAGATCTCAAGTGAAAAAGGAGGACATCCTACGGGTGCGGGCTAGATCTGAAAGCCGAAGAAGACACCCGAGGATGAAAGGGAGGCGGCTCCGACAGCCCCCATGGAGGGCAAAACCGCCCCCCGATCACGGCCGAAGGAGCGAGAGAACAAGCCGGAGAGGCGGCTCCGGCAGGAGTGGTGGAAGAACGGGCCGGAGAAGCGGGATCACCGCGCCAGCGTCACGCGCGGAAAGAGCCGACCGATCGAGCGACCGAGCGATTCGGCGGGAGTGAGAGAGGGATTCGGCGGAGAGCGAGCGAGCGGGAGTGAGGAGAGCGAGCGAGCGAGCGGGAGGGAGGAGATCGAGTGATTCGTCCGTGCGGAGATCGGCGAATCGGCGGAGATCGGCGAATCGGCGGAGATCGGCAGCGAGTCCGTCCGTCCTCTGATACCAAGTAGAGATGAATCGGTTTATTTCACACAGTTGCCCTAACCGGGCTTACATATATATAGGCTCATAAAAAAACTAAAATAAACATAAATAGATATATTTAACTTAGCACGTCAGTGTCCAATGTACAATTAAATAACAAAAGTTTAAAAATTGTGCAATTGAACTTAAATGGTTACAACTAATTCAAACAATGCTAACATGAAATAATTTTGCAGTAATGAAACAACTAGAAATTGAACATTGAGCGAAAACTTATGTGCAACTACTCAAAGAAAAGTGCAGAATATTTAGAGCTAAATATCACAAGCAATATGGACACTATTCATGCAATGTGGGTAAATGAAATTAACTATAAAGGCACGCCAGATAAGTCAGTCAGACGAAGAGATGTTGTGGATGGGTTTTGATTTTAATAGGAGCGGTGTTGAAGATATTAGTTTTATATTATTATTTAAGTTTTTTAGTCCATGTGGTATTAATCCCACATTGTCTATTGGACATTGTGAGTCCATGTATTTCCTATATAAAGCCTCTATGAGGATGAATAAAAGGCACATTTTATTCTCTCTAATTATTTCAACATGGTATCAGAGCCGGAATTATTTCAACATTTCACAGTGGCTTCCTCTCTTGAGTCCTCATTTCTCCTTTTGTCAACGAGCTCCGATGCGATGACGTTCCAACATGTTGCTTCTCTACTCGATCCACCCTAGCCTCTGCTATTGATGAGTCTTTCGCTCGTGCTTCCATTGAATCGTTGCTTCCATTACTTCCAGCATCGATCCCTCTGAGCTCGTCGACGACTTCCGTTGGCCCTCGTCGATTCCAGTTGCGCTTTTGTCAATGATCCTGCTTCCTATCAGCGTCTTCGTCGCTTCCAACCGCAGACGGCAAGGGTTCTGTTGCTGCTTCTTCCAACACCAATTTTGTCGTCGACGTCTTCCACTAGCATCGTCGCTCCCGACGCTGATCCCGTAACTCTATTTCCTAACGACACTCACGACTGGCATACTGTTGCGTCTCCTATATCGACCCCGATGCTCCTGCTGCTTACACTATTGGCGATGCTTCTCGTCGATCTCGCTGGCGATTTTGTCGCCTCTCCTATTTCTGTCTACGATTGTTGCTTCATTTTTTTTCACGTCGTTGGCATACTGCTTGTCGCAGCATCCCGACAACTCCAGTTGCCTCCAGTCGTTGTTCCCCCTTTTAAGGGTGGTAATATCTCGTCGATGATGATGTTTGTTGTGTTTTAACTCATTTGTTTGTGTTTTATTATTGCATTTGCTTCTTGTTGTTGTTATGCCTATATGCACGTGTTTTCCACGTGAGAGGAAGTGTTTGGAACGAAGGCGACTCAGATGATCTTTCCCGGCCTTTCGCATTCGTTCTACACGGCCTCCAGGCATGTCTTATGTGGTTTGTGTCTCCCCAAATTTTTTTTTGATTGACACAATTGTTGTTGGTTGTTTTAATCTCAGCGGGTTGTGTCGCGTGGGACTGTGTCATGTGAGAGTGTGATGTGTAGAACCGCCCTCTGTGTGGATTATCCCCGACGGATTTTCCCTGGTTGATCATTTGATGATTAGCTCCGCATCGTTTGTTCCCTTCTGCATATTGTAGATGATGTTGATAAACCTGATTCGAGCAAGTCCACGTAGTGAGTGGGACCTGCATCGTGTGTGGGTATACTTTGTATGTGCCTAAGTCCCCGGTCTGATTCCTCGTTTTGGATTCTCCCTCGGTGGCAAGTCTGATGTTTTGTCCCGCATTGACTACCTTTATTGCCTTTACATGATGTTTTCAAGCTGGAGATTTCCCCTTCAGCTTGAGGGCGAGTGTTGAAGATATCAGTTTTATATTATTATTCAAGTTTTTTAGTCTTTGATATTAATCCCATATCGTATGTCAGTCTTTGTGAGTCCATGTATTTCATACATAAAGCTTCTATGTGGATGAATAAAATGCACCTTCTATTTTCTCCCTAATTATTTCAACAAGCGGTGTGTAGGTGTTATTATGTGATTAGCAACAAGATGTTAAGAAAGTTTACATTGTTGGAAGGTTGGAGTTTCTGGCAGGGCTTCTGATGGTGGAGGTGGGTGGATGTTAGAGGTGGTGGGGAGTGGCCAAAAGTGTTTGGGGATTTGTAGGAGTTTAGAAATGATGTGGACTGAGAAGAATGGATGTAGGGAAGGTGAAGGGCCAAGTGGACGGAGGTCTGTGAACGCAAAGTCAAGGAGTCCATATGTGGGAGGAGGCAACAGAAGGACTTCCCAAGACCAGATGTTGTGATGGCCGCTAGGGCTTGCAGTTGTGGTACGTGTCACAAAAATCGAGCGCCTCGAAGGAGCATGAGCAACAACGGCTAAGGAAGGACCTGTCTCCAGCAGCTAATGTGGTAGCCGGATTAGGTGCAGCAACAATAAGGGGGGCCTTGACACCCCTAAATGGATGAGCATGAAATTCAGCACCCATGAGACCGGCGACTTCGGAATCAAAATTTTACCATTGATACCAAGCCCTAACAATTGGTGGGAATTACTATTAGAAATTATATTATATGTGCTAGCTAACTCGGATAGCCTAATAGAATCATTTAACCTAATTCTCAAAATACAGCTCAAAAATACATAAAATATGAAATTTTGAGTTGGTCGCAACCACGGGGTCTGATTGTCTAAATAGAAAACCTATAACTGTCGGTGGGGTAAATCGACTATGAATGGGTCCAAAAATGCATGGTCAAAGTAACATGGCTGATCTCCATCACATCTATTAATAACAAGGATTAGATCAAAAAATCCCATCAATTCCAACAAATCAAGGAATTTCAATAACAACAACATTCAAGCCTTTATCCCACTATAGTGGGGTCGTCTATATGGATCCTTTGTCGCTAATGCCCCCTATCTTTTGTCATAATCTCACTAATGCCTAAGTACATCATGTCTTTCCTTACAGTTTCATTCCAAGTCTTTATTGGTCTACCCCTCCCTCGTTTAACATGCCTAGTGACTAGACTCTCACAACGCCTAACAGGTGCCTCTAATGGTCTCCTTTGTACGTGTCCAATCCATCTTAGACGGGCTTCTCGCATCTTCTCTGCAATTGGTGCTACTCTTGTCTTATCCCTGATACTTTCATTCCTAATTTTATCCAATCTCATGTGTCCACACATCCACCTAAGCATTCTCATCTCTGCAACTCCCATTTTTTGCTCATGTACACAATTCACTGTCGAACACTCAGAACCGTAGAGCATCGCGGGTCTAATTGCAGTACGGTAAAACTTGCCCTTAAGTTTTAGTTGTACTTCACGATCACATAAGATTCCTGACACGCCTCTTCACTTCAACCAATCCGCTTGGATTCTATGTGTCACATCTTTATCAATACCTCCGACTTTTTGAACTATCGATCCAAGATATTTAAAACACTCACTACGTGAAATATCTTGATCACCCAACTTAATAACGAAGTCACATGTCCTTGTGCTGCTAAATTTAAGCTCCATATGCTCTGTCTTTGCCCTACTCAACCTAAAATCCTTCTTTTCTAAAGTATCTTGCCAAGATTCAAGTTTTGCATTTACACCCTCGTGCGTCTCATCAAATCAAGATTCAATCTGGAGCAGAAATAAGGACTATAGAAGTGACAAGGACAGGGAATGGAGGGATATTAGGTAAATCATGAATGACACGGAAGACAAGGGACCAGGTGAAAGAAAGTATTTTGTGCATATATACATACACACATACACATATATATACATATATATACATATATATGCATATATGCGTATAAGTATGATTGTTAAATCACAAGGAATAGGAAAGTAGATTTATTTTTTATGTTAGCTTGTCAAACAAAAAGATTACCACGCGATAGTACGACCAAAATGAGGACAGAAAGCAGTGAGAGAGTCAAAAGTATGATTGAAAATGCATACATAATGGCTAGAATAGCATAGGGAGTACCACTAGATTAATTTCTCTCTGCGTCCTATGTTATTAAAGATGCGATCAAGGTTCAAGGTTCAATGAGTTCAGAGGTATGTCTTACAATAGCAAAGGCAGATGACCTCACTGAGGCACGCGCCCTATAGCCATCATGCGTGTCTTTGGAGCAAAAAAAGTGGACCTTAGCAAGGTTTTTATTGTAAAACTTGTTTTCAAAAGAAAGAAGAAAATAATTTAAGTGTTTGTAAAATATAATTGAGTGTTGAGGCTTCAATATGATTCAAGTGACTGTATTGATCTTATTTCAAAAAATATATAGATGATGGTAATGAATGACTAATGAGTAGAATGGATGAAGAATCTAATCAAGAAGATGAATTCATACTTGATGATGATTCTTTCAAAAAGTATGTGGATGTGTCTTACCTTCTCAGGTGTAGAACAGCGCAATGAGCTTGTGAAGGAGACCGATTACGCGACAGTTCAGATAATTGTAAGATTGGCATTTTCGCATCGTCGGATGGACGATCAGATATCGTGAACGCGATCGGCTCGATTTTTCATATTATTACGAATTTTTTAGTTGTATTTTTAGAGTTAGGTTAAATCATTCGTAGGTAGATCGCAGTTGTCGGGACCTAACCCACCCACCCACCACCACTACCACCGCCACCACACACTTATATCGTGCAAGCAGTCAACAAATGAGGGTGATCGAGAGTTCAGGTTTTCCCGGGAAAAGCCGATGGATCTTCGCTCTCTATGCAACACCGAGAACCACCTACGGTGCGACGTCGTAGGTTCCAGTTGAATATATGAAATGTCATATATATTTTATATATATATATATGTCTATTTTTTTGTTTTGAGCTAATAGGATTATTTCTCATTTCTCTCTACTTGGTATCAGAGAAACATCGTGCAAAACTACCGTTTTCGCTTGCGCCTGTCATCGATCTCCGCTTCTAGTCGAGCCTTCTCCAGCGTTTCTAGTCGAGCACTCTCCTGCACTTCTAGTCGAGCACTCTCCTGCATTTCTCGTAAAGCCTTCTCCCGTGACTCTCCTGCAGCAGTTTCTCCCACAGGAGCTACTCTCGCGCTTCTCGTCGAGCCCTCTCCAGGATCACCAAGTTGCCTCTCCCCCCAGCAGCTTCTCCTGCAATGGCGCCTCTCTTCTCGGCCACAGGAGCGCCCCTCTTTCCCTCCACGGGAACTGCCCTCTCTCCGCCCGTCCAGCGGGCAAACGTGTGTCTCCAGCCGTTTTGTCCTCCATGACAGCCATCAGAGACATCATGGTCGCATCCTATGGTGTCCTCTCAAGTGGATCAATATAAGGGGGACCATACGGTATGATGCTTCTTCAATATACCTTGTTTGATTGATTCCATCTATAGGGAGCCTCTTCTATGCCCATGGGTGATTCTTCTGACATCTAATGCACTCATCGGTTTGTTCCCACAAGTGATCCACCTCAGATCAACGAACAATCTAGATCGTTGAAGATCACTATAGTCGCTTTAGATTGCATGAATTACCTTGAATTGTACAGGGCCGCTTAGCATGCAATTTGTAGCCACCAGCAGTAAGGGCATATTGATGGAACCGTTGTTGATCCACCGCGTTCAAATCCCTCATGGAGGAAATGGGATGTGATAAGTCTTTCGTTATCTCCTCGTTGCTACATGAAATGTAACCTCTAGTGTACCATAGTTATATGCCCATGGACTCCACCCATGAAATTTGGACTCGAGCCTGTGAGGCTTACTCCCAAGTTAGTAGCTCGATGCAAATCTATGAGCTCACATGTTGTGCTTTGGAGTTGGAATAAGGATCCATGTTTGTACATGCCTATTACACAGAATTTGAACGCTTTTATCAAGAATTGAATTACTTTAGCACCTTCATTCCTGCAGGCAATGTTGATGTCGTCAACCTTCAGAAGGACAAATATTGTTTTTGGGTACATGTCCTCCTTATGGACCTCAAGATGGAGTTTGACAATGGCGCTTACATGTTCTACATTGGAAGCCTCTTCCATGTCCTTAAAAAGTATTAGGCATGATCCTCAGTGATGAGAATCATTGACGCTCCCTTGCTCCTATCGCACAGACTGATCACTCCGCTCTTGCTGGGCTTGGTTGTGGTCCTCCCACTCACACCCATCCTATGTGTGGCCACTACGGATGGAAGGTCCATACTAAGGAGACGTGTTATCGCTTGCATCCACACCTTGCCCACCCTAGTCGTGGGAATGGTGGTCATGGTCGAAAAAGTTTCAGTGGCGGTGGTCAATAATCTGGTGCTCGCTCACAGTACTCTGCTCATACTAGTTAAGAGCTATGTTATTAAAGGTGCGCCTCTGGCTCCGGGCTCACCAGGCTCAGAGGTTTGCGCCTCAATGCGCCTTATTTGTGTCTTTAGAATATAAAAGGCGCGTCTGAATGAAAATTTTGTTGTAAATTTATTTCTTCAAAAATTAAGAAAAAAATAATGCAAAACTCAATAATTTTTTATTGATTTAGTGTTTGTGAAAGATAAATGTGTGTTTAGGCTTAGATATGATATAAGTGACCACATTAATTCTATTTTTAAAAGATATAAACGATAGTAATGAATGATTAATTAGTAAACTATATGAAGAATTTGATCGAGAAGCTGAAATGATGTTTGATGTTAATTATTTAACATGGATGTGGTTGCGCCTTGCCTTCGTCAGGCACGTGCCTGCGCCTTGATCCTTGCACCTAGGCTCCAAGACTCCTTTGCGGCTTGGTGCGTCTTGCGCCTTAGTGCGCCCTGCGCCTTTAATAACTAAGGTTAAGAGTATGCGGATGCTTTTCCTTCTGGGGGTCTTTCGGCTGAGTTGGACGCATTTTGCCGCATGTTGCGTGCACAACACAATTCTGTGACCATTGATCCTGCCAATGTCTTTGCCACTTCAAGTATCTCGAGTGTCAATGCTGCATATTCATCTTAATCCGAGTGGATCATTATCTCAGGTACAACCGCTCACATGACCGGATGTGAACCAGATTTGACCTCCTACACTCCCCTCTCGGGTCGTGAAAAATTTACTGCGGCTAATGAATCTATTTAATCAATTGATGGCAAAGGAACAATTTCTAGTTCTCCTACCCATTCCATCACTAATGTGTTGTATGTACCTTCATTCCTAGTAATCTTTTGTCCATAAGTCATTCAACTAATTCGTCAAATTGCTCAGTGACTTTCTTTCCTAATGTCTGTGTTTTTCAGGATCTAGCTACGAAGCAGAACATTGGTAGTGGTAGAAATGTTGGTGGACTTTACTTGCAGGACCATTCCTTGACCTATAGTGCCCTCTCTGCCGCCCATTCTCCTACTATCCATGACATATGACGTTGGCATCAATTCCATGAGCGCCCAACCTCTATATCTTATTAAACTTTTTCCTGTTTTCAGCTGTTTGCTTAAGTATTTTTCTTGTGATGCTTATAAATTGTCGAAACATGTTCATCACAGTCCAAGTCATGTTTCTCGTCCTAATTCTTCTCCCTTCGATATGATTCACTCAAATGTTTGGGGTCTTTCCCATGTATTATCATTAACTTCCTGTAAAAAGTTTGTCACTTTTATTGACTGTTTTTCTCATACTACGTGGATTTATTTATTAAAACGGAAGAGTAAAATATTTAGTTGTTTTCGTACATTTCATAAAATGATTATCAAACAGTTTGGTGGCGTTATTCAAGTGTTACGTAGTGATAATGGTGGCGAGTACGATGATCGGGGACTGTTTGGTACCTATTTTACCGATAACAGCAGTCTTCACCAAACCACTTGTGTTCGCACATCCACTCAAAATGATGCAGAATGGAAAAATAAACACATGTTGGATGTTGCTCGCTGCCTATTAACCACCATGCACTTTCCTAAGTCTGATTGGGGTGATGTTATTTTGACAGCAGCTCATCTCATTAATTATCTTTCCTCCCGCTCTTTGAACTACGCTACTCCTTTTTATCGCCTTTCCTCTAAGCATATTGTTCATACTTCTCACATCGCTCCTCGTATCATCGGGTATGTCTGTTTTGTTCATGTTCATACTCCGCATCGTGACAAATTGGATGTCCAATCTCTTAAATCTGTTTTTGTGGGGTACTCTTCCACCGCCAAAGGTTATCGTTATTATTGCCCTCATACTCGTCGCTTCTTATGTACTGTTGATGTTACCTTTCGTGAGGGAGTCTTACTTTGGTCCTCGACAAGAGGAGACAAGTTGTGTGGATGACGAAACCTCTTACTCTCCTCTTCTGATAGTTGTTTCTTCTCCTCCCCTAATCTTTTTACTTTTGTTCCTGTCGAAAGGAAAACTTCAATAATAATGATCAAACCAAGGGTCACTCCTTTATATATAGGAGTGACTAAATACAGACCATAAGGAAGAAATTACAATGAAACCGGAAACTTCTAACACCTCCCCCTCAAATTGGGCTTGTGATGTCTATCAAACCCAACTTGGTCATAATGTTTTCAAATGCTCTACGACTCAACTCCTTAGTAAGATCATCAGCCAGTTGTTGATCCGAGGGGACAAATGGAGTACTCATAATGTTCTCCTTGATGAAATGTCGATCGACTTCCACATGTTTAGTGCGGTCATGTTGATGGCTGCTTTGTTATCACAATATAGTCGGATGGGACCCTCGCCTTGAATTCCAAGTTCAGTCAAAAGGGACCGAATCCACATTCTTTCACATTCCATGGGCCATAACTCTAAATTCAGCTTATGTACTGGACCTGGCAACAACCTGTTGTTTTTTACTTCTCCATGTTACCAGATTTCTCCCGACAAGAGTACAGTATCAAGAAGTGGATCCACAGTCATCAACAGATCCTGTCCAGTCAGCATCTGTGAATACTTTGATGATTAAATCTTTGTTGGGAGTAAACAAGATACCGTGTCCAAGAGAGGTTTTGAGATATCGGAGAATCTAGTGGGAAGAATCCAAGCGGTGAGATTTGGGAGAATGCATGTGTTGACTGATAACTCCAACAGCATAAGAAATATCTGAGTGAGTATGGGATAGGTAGATGAGTCTCCTTGACATCTGCAATAGCTTCTTCACCATCCCTCCTCAATCTATGGATGTACTTCTTATGAGTGATAACGATACCGTGCTTGGATCTTGCGACTTCAATGCCTAGGAAGTACTTGAGGTTCTCGAGATCTTTTACCTCAAATTCACCAGTCAATCTTGTCTTCAGATTTGGGATTTCCTCAATGTCATCCCCAGTTATGACAATGTCATCCACATAGACAATCGGCGGTCAATTTTCTTTGTATGTGTTTTACAAACATGGTGTGATCGGCATTGCTCTGAGTATACCCAAATATCATCATGGCACTTTGGAACCTTCCAAACCAAGCCCTTGGAGATTGTTTTAGACCGTATAGAGCCTTTTTTAGTATGCATACCTTTCCCTTATATCCCATAGAGGTAAGACCTGGAGGTAGAGACATATATACTTCCTCCACCAAATCTCCATGGAAGAAGGCATTCTTCACGCCCAATTGGCCGAGACTCCACCATTTGCAGGCAACACAAGAGAGAAGCACTCTGATGGAATTCATCTTTTCTACAGGAGCAAAGGTTTCCTAATAGTCAATCTCATTTATCTGGGTGTATCTTCTGACTATCAACCTAGCTTTGTGACGGTCCACAAGGCTTTAGGAGTTTTGCTTCACAGAGAAAATTCATTTACATCCAACAACTATCTTTCCTTAAGGAATGTCAAAACCCACCCGGCCCAAGTCCTTGCCAAAACCTCTAGGTAGTAGGAAGGGGGGACGGGGGTACATAAACACCAAGGACCACACACTGCAGGGAGTGTGGGACTAATCCAACCACGGGATGGCGGGGATATTCCGAGCCATGGCCACACCGGGTCCTACGGAAATCCGGTCCCACGCACGCCAAATCCCCCTGGACATAGATTCTTTAACCCCCCCCCCCCCCCACAGTGGGATGGCTCTGATACCATGTTGAAACCCACCCGGCCCAAGCCCTTCACAAAACCTCAAGGTAGTAGGAAGGGGGGGCGGGGGTACATAAACACCAAAGACCACCCACTGCAGGCGGTGTGAGACTAATCCAACCACGGGATGGCGGGGGTATTCCGGACCGTGGCCACATCGGGTCCTAGGGAAATCTGATCCCACACACGCCAAATCTCGTTGGACAAAAATCCTTTAACAAGGAAGATAAACAAAATCCCACGTACAATTTTTCTCAAGAGCCATCATTTCTTCCAGCATTGTTTCTTTCCATTTGGGTGCCCCAGAGCTTCCTGCCACGGAGAGCGGATGCACATGGAAGACAGAGAAGTGACAAAAGCTCTATGCACGGACGACAATAAGTCATAAGTCACATAATGAGACAGAGGATGACGAGTGGAAGAAAGGTTACCTTGGAGACCAGTAGACGGGTCAGGCGGTGACTCTGGTATAGTGTGTGAAACCTAATTGTTTATGCCCCTTCATCAACGAGTAAAAACCTGTAAAGGAGGAGTAGGACGAGGGGTCAACGCCGGAGGCAGGACATCAGAAGGAAGAACTGGCTCTGGCTGATATAAAGGGGAAATAGGTAGGACATCAGAAAAAAGATCTCGTTGATATGAAGGAGAAATAGGTAGAGGAATAGAGAGAGAGCTCACATCTATGGTACCATACTCCCCCTGAAGTGAATTTCCATAATAAGACTCTGATTTATGAAACATGACATTTATGAAAACAAAAGTCTATTGAGTTACAGGATCAAAACACTTATACCCTTTTGGGGTGAGAGAATGGCAATGAAGACACACCGAAGCACACAGGAATCAAGCTTGGAGGTGTGGTGCATGTGAACAAAACACACACATCCAAAGATACGTGGAGGAAGCTCAGTAGGAGTAAGATTGAGAGCTTCCAACAGGGGGTTTTGTGGTGAAGGATACGAGTAGGCATACGATTAATGAGATGCACAGCCGTGAGGATAGCGTCCCCCCAATAGTATTTGGGGAGGTGCATCTTAAGTAAGAGACATCGAGAAACCTCAAGTAGGTGATGATTCTTACACTCAGCGACCCCATTCTGAGCAGAGATGAAAAAGTAAGAAGTTTGGTGGATGATACTCAAATCACTGGGATATCGCACAAAGAGAGTTAATGTACTCACGACTATTATCACTTCGAAACAACTTGACGGTGGCATTGAACTGAGTGATTATCATTTGATGAAATCACTGAAATAGAGGAAAAAGTTCAAATTTATTTTTCATTAGGTAAACTCAAGTACAACGAGAAAAACAGTCAATAAAAATAACAAACCATTTACAACCAAAAATGGAAGTAAGCGGACAAAGGCCCCAAACATCAGAATGAATAACCGCAAAAGGAGTAGCACTGGGAGGGGTCATATGAGTAAGAGAGGCCCGTTTGTGCTTACTCAATTCACACACATCACAAGTAAAAATTTAAAAGACAGAGTTTGACATAGCAGGAAATGAAAGACAGAGGGGAAAAGTCACTGAGCAATTCATAGAGTTGGACAATTGACTAATAGAAAGAAAGTTTCGAGTGAATTTAGGAACATGAATAACGGTAAAGAGAGTGAGAAAAGAGCAGGGAATGGTTCCTTTCCCAGCAATCGAGGAAAAGGAACTGTCAGCAACACTCACTTTGTCTCGGCCAGATAGAGGAAATTAGGATACAAAACTTGAGGCAGAGCCAGTCATATGATCGATGGCCCTGTTGTCGTTGATCCACTGGGTGGAGGAGCGGCTGGTAGCAGGATGAGCACCTAGGGGCCTTGGTGGGCATAAGAGGGTGATGAAGTAGAAGGCTCGAAAGACAGGTCATGCATCAAACATCGAAATGCTAAAATTTTGTCTGAAGAGAGAGCAAGAGTAGCAGTCGGAGGAAGATCATCAGAAGCATCCGAGAGATGAGCTGATCGGGATGGAGGTTGACGGCCTTGAAAGCGACCATAGCCACGGCGACCATGAGAGGCTAGGCCACCCATGGGAGGAGGAAAACCATGAATCTTGAAACAAGTGTCCCTGGTATGACGGGCCTTCCTGCAATAAACACGCAGCAGATGATCCTTCTCACCTAGGGGTGCAAGTTGAGTTGAGCCGGCTCGTGAGCTCGATGAGCCGGTTCGAAAAAAGCTCGACTCGAGCTTGAGCTCGCCGAACTCGAGCTCGGTCGTGAGCTCGAGCTCGGTCGTGAGCTCGAGCTCGGTCGTGAGCTCGAGCTCGGTCGTGAGCTCGAGCTCGGTCGTGAGCTCGAGCTCGGTCGTGAGCTCGAGCTCGGTCGTGAGCTCGCCAACTTTTTTTTGACTTTTTTTAAAAATATATATATAATTATTAATAAAAATAGTTAATGAGTTGAAAAGCTCTTGAGCAGCTCCAGCTCGATTCGACCTCGTGAGCTCGAAAGCTCAAGTTCAAGCTCAATATTGCTCTCAAGCTCGAGCCATGCGAAATGAGCTCATCGAGCTCGAAATATTTAGCTCGAGCTCGAGCTTGGTAATTTGGTCATGCTCGACTCGAGCTTGACTCGTTTACACCCCTATTCTCACTGGACATAAACATGTAGTCCCGAGAAGGACAACCAGCGAGGCTAAACTGAGTATCCATGGCAGATCCCTCGGTGGCAGAGTCGGGATGTAATGTCTGGTGGAGATCAAATTCTTGTTGAACAAGACGGTAAACTTTCGGCAAAGAGGAGGGAGCAGATCGCCCAAAAATCTGGACACTAATAGGATTAAAATCACGATGCATGTCATGGAGAAACTCGAAGATCTTGTTGTGTTCTTCGTGAGCCCGAACAAGTACTTCATCTTCAGAAGAGACTAGAGAGAGCATCGAAATGATCATACTATTGATAGAGCTGAGTAAACTCCAAGTAATAGGAGGAAGGAGAACGATCCTCTTGCCTCAGGAGGAAAATTTGTCGTCGGAGTTGGAAAAACTGAGCGGCATTGTCACGACCTGAGTAACCTTAACACGCTTCCAAATATCTGTGATAGTGCCTAGGAACAGATAATTTCGAGCTATGGATTTTTGCAAAGAGTTGAGCAGTCACAACATCACCAAGAAGTTGTCTGACTCCCATTGAGACCACTCTGTAGAAGTCTGAGCAGGGGCCTGCGTAGTGTCAGTAACATATCCAAACATATGACGACTCTACAGAGCAAGCGTGATAGAACAAGCCCATGGGAGATAATTGATGTCATCAAGTTTCATTGTGGTAATTTGAGGAGACTGTGGTCATGAATAGCGCGGACGGAGCCAAATGCTGACATCGGGGAGGGCTCAACACGCACATCAGAGGACTCAACACGCACATCGGAGGACATGTTTGGAGAATCAACACTTTTGTCCATAGCAACAAGAGGATAGAAATCACGAGAAGTAGACAACTGGAGTAAAGGAGCACAAGCCTAAAAGCTTCTCATAGAAAGAGAATAACCCCAATGATAACGGCGAAGAAGCCGAGTCAAGAACACACAGAGAAAATCAAAGGAGGATTCATCCTCTCAAGCAACAGTAACACCGAACGCCAGGAAGTAGAACTTTACTGTCGCTTGCGCAAAAACAGGAGTGGCGACGCGCGCGGAAGCAGTCGACTGATGTGCGGAATTCAGTCGACAGACACGGGGAAGTCGACGAAGCTGCTGCTGGCGATGAACAGGCTTGTGGAGGCCGTCGAGCGATGAGCGAGCGGGCGACAAACAAGCGAACGAGCGAGATTAGGGTTCTCGGCGCTCTGATACCATGTTGAAAGTAAAACTTCAATAAAAATGATCAAACCAAGGGTCACTCTTTTATATATACGAGCGACCAAATACAGACTACAAAGAAGAAATTACAATTAAACCGGAAACTTCTAACAGTTCCTCCTACTCAAGTTCCTTCCTCGCAATCAATGCTTTCTTTGTTGTATAAATACTCTCGCAAGTCTTGTAAAGTTCAGCATGCATAGTCCCTGAATGTCTAACTGCTGCAGGTGTCTACTTCTGCTCCAGAATCTGTTGATGACCTCCATCTTTCAATTGCTAATCTCAAAGAAAACATTAGTAGTACTGAATATCCTACAGCCAATTACATGTTATATCAATGTCTCTCTCCTGCTCACAAAGCTTCTATCTCATATCTTTCTTCTATTGTGATTCTCAAGACATGATAGAAGGCTATCAAGGTACCTGAATCGAAACAGGCTATGAAGAAAGAAATGCATGCCTTGGACAAAATTTGCACATGGCAACCTGCAAATATTCCTCCTAAAAAAAGAACAATTAGATCACGCAGGATTTTTTCAGTTAAGCAGAATTAAGAGGGGATTGTGGAGCATTATAAAGCTCGTTTAGTGGCTCAAAGGTACACTCAAACTCAAGGAACTGACTATGGAAAAACTTTTTCTCATCTTTCAAAAATAGATTCTATTCGAAAGCTTTTTTTCATATGTTGCATGTCTTGCGTGGGATCAACAATAGTTAGACATTAAAAAAGTCTTCTGGTATGGTGAGTTGGAAAAAGAAGTCTACATGACGCTTCCTCTTGATTTTTCTAAAGAAATGTCTAGTGGCAAAGTTTATCATCAAAAGAAATCCTTAAAGCAATCACCAAGAACTTGGTTCGAAAGGTTTCATAAAACCATGTTACGACTAGGTTATACTCAAGGACATGCTGACGACACCCTTTTTGTTAAGAGGAGAGGAACTAAAGTGTCGATGTATATTATATCAGTGTTGTAGATGTCGGCCGACATGTCCGACATGTCGGCCGACATAAAGGTATGGCTTCCAAAACGTCACGAAACCGGTATAAATTAAATTCGTAGCCATTAATATTGATCACAATCCAATTCAATATGATCGGAAAAAACATGTTGAAGTGGATAGACATTTCATTAAAAATCACTTTAACAAGGGCAATATTTATACACCCTTTGTGAACACTCAAGATCAACTTGCTGACATCTTCACCAAAGGATTGAAGTGACAACATTAGGGATAATACATTCAAGTTGGGAATGATTAATTATACTCCCAACTTGATGGACAGAGTTGAATATATGATGTCATGTATCATATATATGTGTGTGTGTGTGTAATTATTTTTTGACCTAATAGAATTATTTCTCATTTCTCTCTACTGATCTAACGTCCAAGGTGCTGGCAGCCCCATATGGCACCTCCCCAACCTCTCGCATCCAGTTCTGAGTCGGTCGCGGCTTTCCCGTCTTCCCCAACAATGACAGTCATCCCCTCTGCAATAATTGAGTTCAGTTTGCCTCCAAATTTACTTGCAGTAGTTGCCTCCCTTTATTAACGCCCCGACCGCCACCTTCTTAGCACTCCTATGTCTCCTACATTCCCTACAAGTCTCGCAGTCGCTCCCACACACCCCAAACTCCCCCTCACAGCGCCATCCAGCCCTAGACAAACCCCACCAGCTTTCCTTCTCCCCGTCCCAGTACCTTGTCGGCAGTATTGTAGATCTCGACCGACATGTCCGACATGTTGGCCGACATAAAGGGTTTGGAACTAAAACGCCACATTTCCGTTTTGAAATTGAGGCACTGTGTTTTGAAAAACAGGCTGAAATATCACCCGTTTCCGATATATCGCCCAGAAAATAGACGATATATCAGCCCGTTTTTTTAAAATAATTTTACATTGAAATGTTTAGGGTTTATACTCTCAATCTCTCTCGACCGATTTTATACTCTTAATCTCTCTCGCCCGGTTTTATACTCTCAGTCTCTCTCGCTCGTCTCGCACTGATAGAGTTACGAGCTCTTGCCCCTTTCTCATTCTCCTGCCCTAGGTTCCCTTGACTCACTCACGCTCTTCGTTGGTGCTCTCCCTCGACTCACCCACGCTCGCTAATTGTTCTCTAGTAGTTGCATCCTCGCCGGTTGCTTTCTCTAGTGCTATTGACTCTCTCGTTGGTGCTCTCACTCTCTCGGCTGGCTCTTTTTTTGGCAGTTGTGACTCGCGAGTTGTTCTCTCTAGTTCCCTCGATTGTCTCGTTGGTTCTCTCACTCTCTTGACTGGCTCTTTTCTCTGATAGCTGCGTCCTCGTTGGTTCTTCTCTCTCAGGCTCTTGACTCTCTTGTTGGTGATCTCACTCTCTTGGTTGGTGCATTCTTCTCTGTCTCTCCCTCTCAATCTCTCTCTGCATCATTCTCCCTGCATGTCCCTCTCATTCTCTCTCTTTGCATTCTTTTATTTGTCTTACTGTCTTGCTACCTTAATGGTGGTTATAGCTTAGTGGTTGTGGTTTGTCGGTTACCTTGTTGTCTTGCATGTGGTTGTAGCTTGATGGTCGTTGTTTGTTGGTTGCCTTGCTGCTCTGCTGCCTTGTTGGTAATTGTAACTTGATGGTTGTGGATTGCTAGTTCCCTTGCTTCTTGCTTGGTGGTTGTGGATAGTTAATATTTTTCTGGTTGACAGATGTTTGGTGCCTTGTTGCAATGATATATCTGGCCTTTTTATGGCTTATTTAGCAATTAGCAATAAATTGATTTATTTATTTTGTTGGACAACAAATAATTTAAGATACCCCAATTATTAGTTATTTATCCAACTTCATTATGTAATAGATGTTGTATGTTCATAGTGAACGATGAATGAATGTATATCCAATTTCAATTTTATGGTTGTCTTGCTGATTTTTGTCTTTTGATAAATAAAATGTTGAATACTTGGATGCCTTGTTCCTTCAAGAATTTAATTTTAAAAATTTTGATGTCATAGAATAAATATATAGTTGAAATTTTCTTAAAATTACTAGTATTACAAACTTTCTATCATTAACGTATTGTATGTGAAATGTTTCATGCAACTTTTAATATTTAGAAGTTCAATCGATTGTAAAATAGTTAGTATTATGACATGTTTAAAATAAAAATAAAAAGACAAAATTATATATATATATATATAATTAAATATTAAAACGCGATATATGAAATATCCCTGATACATAAAACACTGGCAATGAAAACCCAAACTGACATCTCCATGACATCTGAAATCTGCAACCTTGCTTGTCGTCCCCCAATTCATAGATGACCACCTCCAGCCCCTTCTGCACCCCTCCAAACCCCCTGTCAGCCGCCCCACATGAAGATCCTCCACCCAGCCACAATAGTCATTCTAGCTGTCACACAGCCGAGTACATCTCTGATCTACTCTAGAAAAGCCAATATCACCCTTCTGAATCACCACTGGCACTCTTACAACCACCGCATTTCAGCCTTTACACTGACGGCTCCTCTAGTTGGTGACATCCACACATACTTCAGTGTTTTAGACTCGTACATATATACCATATTATTTTAAGTAATATTTTGGCCAGTTTAATGTGATTATTTTTCTTTCAGTAGAGTGTAACACATGTTCTCTATGAATTTAATTTCAATACACTCTCATTTAATTGCAATTATAATTTTCTTACTTAAATAACGATATTTGTGATCAATTGTGAAGCTTGTGTGAGATTTTAAAATTAATATTGTTTAACTAATTGCACTACAGAAATACTTGCAAGATTGAATCATTCACGAGCATCGCATTAGAGTTTAGGGTTAGTCATCATAGGTTCATCAGATTGCGTGTCTGGATTCGTTTATATCTTCATTTTAGAGTTTGTTGTAGCTTCATTGCATTCATTGTGGTTGTCTGCATTGTATTTAGGGTTATGGTATCTGTGTGTCCGACAACTAAAGATTCGTTTATACTAAGTTTGCGTCTAGCCTTCAAGACCCCTTTGTGAGTTGATGGTGCAACCCGCGTCACAACATGTATCTTATTTTATGTCACGTAATTTTATTTTGGTATTTGTAGCGCATGTATTAACGCACACGCAATTTCATTTCACGCATTTTTTTGGTATTTGTAAGCGTATGTATTAGCACACGTGGATGTTTTTTCCCGCACTTGTTACGGCTTATTGGGGGTGATCGTCCAATAAGTCCATAAATAAAAGATCCGTCAAATTAGGTGTCATGTTAATTAGGGCAAGCACTCAAATTTTAAAAAATTGAAATTCTTTTGATTTTGAAAAAAAAAAACATCATGCCTTATTAGAAATTCCTAATCTTATTCTTATTTGAAATCCTAGAAATCCCTATCCTATTTTAAATCTGCCCAAAAATCCTAATGAATCCAATATATTTCTAAATATATTATTTCCTAATAACAAAATTTAACCCCTTTATTAAACCGGCCCAGCCCTCTCCCCTGAAAATTAGCTTGGACAGAAATCGGGACAGGGAGAAATCTTCCTTGTCGCTCGATAGGTCCAATCCGACTGCATGAGAGCCTGCCGATAGCCCCGCCTCTTTCTCTCCACCCCAACGAGTTCACTGGAACCCTAGTCAACATCCAACGCCTTTTCTGGTTCCCGTCGGCCTACCCTAGTCCGCTGGATCGACGACATCACATCGCCGCTCCCCATCCCCTCCGCCGACCGTCTACGTGGGCGTCGGCGACCTCTCCACCCCCCAGCTTGTCTCCGACAACCCTCTCCCACCATCGTCCACAACCTGCACCCTTCTTGCCATCATCGGGTAGCCATTAGCCCGAAGCTGTTCTCCTGGCTAGTGCCCTGAAGGATGTCGATCCTGGTTGTGTTTTTTCTGATTCCTCCTATCAATTTCAGCGAACGGGGTTGTACTTGAGGCCATGGGTATATTTATTAACAATCTTATAATTAGCTTAATTTGATGCGTACTTGTTTATCCGATCTGAAATTTTAGAGCATGCATGCCCTTAATTAACGTTGAATTTATTTGTCGTTTATTTTCATATCCGCACATGTTTTGTTTCTCTCTCGTCTATGCATGTGGAAGATTTATTTCAAGTCGTTGATTATGCTCGAGTGTTAGGCTCATAGGCGCGTTTGTAAAGCTAAGTTCGATTGTCGCTCTCCGTTTGCTCGAGAACATCACGCTAGCGCTACGGGTTTTAAAAGAGAAAACAAATTTATTTTATTTAAAATTGACTCGAGAACTCCGGTTTACATCAGTTGATGTGCCTCGAGCCTCTAACAATTATGCATTCACCAATCTATGTCCAAGGAGTATTGAAAAGGTACAAAGAATAACTATAGAAGTTATTAAAACAAAGACACATATATAAGTATGACTGGTATAGAAAATACTGCAGATTTGTTAGCTACGAATAATTGAAAGGAAGAGCAATAGATGTTTGCAACTATTAACTTGAATTTGATGGGTGACTTGCAAATTTTATGTAGTAAAAAATTTGTTGGGTGAACTTGAAATTTTAGTATCAATTTAAAATGTTTAGTTAGGCCAGATCATGCAGAAATAATGAGCTCTTTCTTTCATTTCTCCAAGTACTTATACACAATGGGTGAAGACCAAAAAACAAGAAAAATAAATGAGCCTTTTTATAATGGACCTTCTGCAATATGCAACAAATAATGATTTAATTCAACTCCCCCTCCCCCCCCCCTCAAGATAAGAGTATATGTCGAACATTCTCATCTTGATAATCTTGTCTTTTAAAAAGTCAGACATCAGACTCTTGGTAAAGATGTCTGCAAGTTGATCTTGAGATTGAACAAACGGAGTGTAAACATTGTCTTTTTCAAGGTGATCTTTGATAAAGTGTCTATCAATTTCGATAAATTTTATTTGATCATGTTGAACAGGATTATATGAAATATTGATGGCAGTTTTGTTGTCGCAGTATAATCTGATAGGCCTTCCAATTTGTAGTCACAAATCTCGGATTATCGAGTTAAATAAAAGCCCCTCATGTAACATCCATAGTGAGGGCGCATTTTTAATTTTAGAAACGCTGCTCGGCGAGTCGTTTAAGTTCGAAGGCGTTAATAAAGTGTAGAATGGGTTGCGTCTAGCCAAATTATCATTTTTGGAGTTTTGGGGTGCCAATAGCAGGTTTCACCCCATATCTCATTGCGGTTGTGTTTCCAAACCCCTCACCCGATAGCTTTAATACCCTCCCGACTTTCTAAAAGCCGCATCTTTTAATTCGTGGGAGATAAGAACAGAAACCGCAACCCGCTCGTCCGTCTCCCGCAAGCAGCGCGCCCGGCGAGCCCGACGCTATTCCTGGTAGGCTGTCACTTAAAACCGAAAACCGCAAACCGAACCGGAACCGAACCAGAACCGCAAAGAACCGGACCGAACCGTTCACAAATTATTCGGGTTTTGGTTTGAATTTTGGAACCGTGAACAACATTGGTCCGGGTGTGGTTCTTACATTTTATTATCCGGACCGGAACCGGAACCGGAACCGGAACCGCAACATACAAGTCTCAAGCGGTTTCAAGATTTTTAGACCCGATCCGAACCGGACCGAGGTAGAACCGAATCGCAATCCGTTTATTATTATTATTATTATTATTATTATTATTATTATATTATTATTATTATTATTTTATAATTTATCTATAATATTTATATTTACTATCACGAGTGAATCTGGTGCAGTTTGAACTCAAACCGCAATCGCATTAAAGAGGGCGATTTTGGACCGAACAAAACTTCTCCGCATAAAAACCGTATGGTATGATTTGACATTAGTGCGGTTTGGAGTCAATTTTTGCAGTGCATTTTTTATTTTTATACAGTTATATAATATATTTTTAATTTTACTAACATATTTTTTTGAAATATTTTATTTAAAAAATATAGAAGATATAAAACTACTATTTATTAGTAATCATGAAAGACAACTAATTGTAGGCGGTTGTTACGGTTGAGCATGCCGATGAGACGTTCGCAAGTCAACTAGAATTCGTGGTAAGTCTACACGCGTAGAAAGGAAATTGTTACTATCCCACCAATCGCGGAAAAGACCGTCGAGAAGTGCGCAACATAATTATTTTTATTTCGATATTGTTTTGAGTTTTACTATTTGCAGCCCGCTTTTATTTCATTCCGTCAAGCTTGATTTTGGTTTTAGTTGGAACCGATTGGAACCGGACTGAACCGCATGGAACCGGACCGAACCGATAGTGACCGGTTTGGTTTTGGTTCTTGTTGAACCGTAACCGAAACCGTTGACACGACGATTCCAAAAATTAAGCTGGAACCGGAACCAGAATCGGAACCGGTCAAACCAAATAAGGTTTTGATTCTAATTTGAAGAACCGTTACCTTAATGGTTCGGTTCATGGTTTTAGTAGAACCGGAACCGAACCGGAACCGTGACAGCTCTAATTCCTGGCGCACTCTGCTGCCCTAGCAGGCGGCTGATCCCTCTCCAGAAGCCCTTTCCAACCACTCCTCCCTCCTCTGAAGGTGCCAGCAAGCCTTCCTTTTCCTTCCTTGGCTTTGGAAGTGCCGGGTCTCAACCCTAGCCGGTGGTAGTGGAAAATTTTGTTTCCGGTGAGTCTATTTCTCCCTTGTCTCCATTCCTTCGTGGAAATCCTTCGATTCGGAGGTTAGGTTAAACTAATTTGCATTCTTATTGCCCTACTTTAGGTTTTGGTGTTCGTGGTTCACCGCGGAATTTTGTAGGGCGCTTTGAGGGCCTAAATAGCTATACGCAAAGGTAATCTATGAAGATTAGCATTTGTTTTTAGTAGCCCTAGTTGTATGGAAATGTTTCCACGGGAAACCCTAAAGGGAAAAATTATGAAATTAGGGCTGCCCTAAATTGCAGGACTTCGGTGGCCTCGGGGCAACACTATGAAGGTCCCCAGCAGTAGAATTGCCTTAGGAAGAGAAGATGTCGCCGCGCCGAGTCTACGAGCGTCGCAATACCGCTGTAAGGAAACCTAACTTTTGCTAATTAGACATAGCAATAAATATATATTTTGTATACACATGAGTAGATTTATTTCAAGTACCATGACCATGCATAAAAAGGTGTGGTGATAGGAAAACGGTTACGAAAAACGTGTAGGGTGACGCTATGCTCTAAGACCCAAGTAGTCGGATCATGAACAGTAACGTAGGGTACGAAAGCGTTAACCGCATTCGTAGGTTTGGAATTTGTTCCGAACAAGGGCGTGAATGTCCATTCAGGTAGACCACAAGAAAGTCAAGGGTCGCTCAGTAGTTCACCAAAACAATATCACAATCAGAGTAGCATCAGACCGAAAGGTCAATCAGCACGCTTAAGTTATTTTCGTGCTAGGTAGAGGCGCACTACCTCTCTCATAAGGTATATGGTATCTTATGAGCAGCATAGTCTTGGGAGTTTACGTCCCTTTGAGACAGTTAGTAGATTCGAGACCGTGTCCGCGTGACACTAGAACATTTGAGTTCGTCAGATAGTCTCGGGTCGTCAATTTCAATTGCGCGTTAGGAACTACTCTTCCTAGAGCCTTCCAAGTAGATGTGCAGGTTAGAAGCCACCTAGAACTCAAGTATAGACCTGACGTGAGACAGTATGCTAGTTAGTGAACGTCGGGTCTTGAGTTAGTGAATTAAAGGTCACGTGCTTAGTACAAGTAGATGTTTGACCGGGAAGTAGTGCGAAGGCATGCATAACATATAGCATAAAGGTTTTAATGCACAAAATTGTTTTCTAAACGCATACCTTGATCATATGAAAACTGTTTTTAGTGTCACTAGGAGGAGCTATTTTTCTTTACTCTGACCCCTCATGGGCAATGTTTTTCAGGTGACCCAGGTGGGAAACTACGCCTAGGATGAGCGTTATGGTGGTGTCAGTTCGTAGTATTTCCCCTTACAGTTTACTCTTTTTCAGCATGTACTTATAAATGGGAACAATGTACCTGATTAATGTCTTATCTAATTTTTATCAGACTATTAATGTTAAGCAGATTTTCAGTTAATTCAATTTTATTCATGTTTAGTGGCTCTGTGAATCCAGATTTGAGGTTTGTGTTTACCCTTAGTTTATTTTCCTAGCTTTCGTTGTAAGTTGTAAATTTTTAGTAGATGCTGCTTTACCTGCTGTATATTAGTTTTAATATTGTTTCCTAGTTTTCTTTATATCGCTGACCCGGCCGGACGGCTGATTTCTGAAATACTGGGAAGGGGTGTTACACCGCACATATTCCTTATGGCATTGTCCTAATACTCCACTTCTACGTTGAATCTTGCTACAACATTCTGCATCTTGCTTCGTCAGGTCACTAGATTTCATCCAACAAATGAGCAATATCTGGTGGACTTTCTATCATCTTAACTTCCAGCCCAATCAGCATATGTATAGACTTTAACATCGAGCTATTTATTTCAGGAGAATAGATGTCCACGTCCGGAGGATCCCTTCAAATATCGTAGCACCTGTATGGAAGCTTCATGATGTCGCAGTCTGGGAGAACGCATGTATCTGCTGAGGATCCCAACATGTGTAAAATATTGGAGAGTATGTGAGAGAGATCAATCTTTTGACCAGTCTTTGGAAGCTAGAGAAGTCCACCTTCTCATCATCCTTATCTCGATTAACCTTACAATTTACTTCCATAGGAGATTTAGCAAGAGCACAACCAAGCATCCTTGTTTCTTGTAGAAGACTAAGGACATATTTCCTCTGAGAAATACAGATTATGTGGTCAGAGCATGCAACTTATATTCCCAGAAAATACTTTAACTTTTTGATATCTTTGACTTCAAACTCTTTACACAAACGCGATTTAAGCCACGTGATTTCTGCAACATCATTTCCGGTGATGATTATGTCATCGACATAAACAATGAGAATTATCACTTTCTCTACATTCTTTTCACGAAGAGGGTATGATCTGAGTGACCATGTTTGTATCCCAATACGGTCATGGCGTTCTGGAGTTTCTAAACCATCGGGAAATGATGTACTGCAATGGGAGGTCGAGTTGTTCTGCGGTACCTGGTTCATTGGCTGCCTGTCAAGTTTCGATTGAGGTGATTGCGAGTCCACAATAGATGGTTTCGCAAAAAGGAGATATGTTAGAAGCAGGCATAATAGGTGTCTATGAGACCACAATAGGGAGATGAAAATGGGATCATCGACAGCAGAGTCATTCTCCTCCTGATAAGAACCGAAGTACTGTGCCTCCTAACGAAACGTCACATCAATGGTGCAGTAGAACCGTCGAAAGGGAGGATGATAACAACGATTCCCTTTCGTGGTAGCAGAGTAACCAACAAAGACACCTTGTAGGGAATGCGCATCCAATTTATCACGATGTTGTAGAATGACATGAACGAAGCAAACACACTCATACACACGCGGAGGTAGATCAAATGTATGTACAATGTATTTAGTAGACAAACGGGAAAAGGGAGAGGCATACTGCAAGGTGTTGGAGATTAAACGATTGATGAGGTAAGCAGTGGTGAGAACCGCATCACCCCCAATAGAACTTAGGAAGATTCGTGGTGAGAGAAGAAGATCTGATAACATCAAGGAGATGCTTGTTCTTACAATCAAACACACCATTTTGAATAGAGGTGTTGACACATGTTTTTTGATGAAGAATCACATGGTCTCTAAGATAAGTGCCGAAAGAACCACGGTCATTTCATTCACCCTCATTGTCACTATGGAGCACGTGAATAGTGCTACCAAATTGAGTAGCCTCCATGATGTGGAAAATACGAATGCAATCAAAGACCTCGCATTTCGATTTTAATAATACACTCAAGTAGAGCAAGAAAAGCAATCAATAAAAGTCACAAACAATTAGTAACTAGAGAAAAGCAATGGTGGATGCTCCCCAAATATAAATATAAATAACATCAAAAGGAACCATACTAAGAGAAGAAAAATGATTCGGTCTATGTCGTACATGTTTAGAAAGTTCACATTCATTACAGACAAAATGGCTCATAGAACTTGAAAACATAAGAAATAACTTGAGAAAATAGTTGGGGGAGGGATGTCCAAGACATTAATGTCATCAACACACATACGCAAGTGAAAGACGAGGAGAACTGGAGCGCGTTGGAGGAGCACTGGAGAGAATTTGAGTCGGAGGATGGTCTAATATGTACAACCCCTCACAGTTCGTTGCCAGATCCTAAAAAAGCACAACCATCATGAGAGAAAATGACCAAATAGTTTAAGAATGTAGTCAGGCGACTAATAGATAACATATTGCGAGGAAAAGCAGGAACATGCAACACTTCGATGAGGGGTATGATAGAGGAACAAGGGATGGTCACCTTACTAGTAATTAGTGAGAGTCATTGGCAGTGACAACCTTATCACGCCCTGAGAGGGGTGTAAGAGGTAAAACCTGACGATGTTCTTGTCATGTGATCTGTCACCCCGGAGTTAATAATCCATTCAGAGGAAGCTGCGGAGGCAGACTGGGCACTAGGTCAATCAGCGGTGGCGAATACAGCAGAAGGGGGGAACCTGAGTGCGCAAGAGACAGCGCAAAACATCCAGTTCCTCCGGGGAAAGTCTGTCAGAGGGAGGCCGACCAAGAGAAACCTCAATAGTATGAGCAGCAGAAGAATGATTGGGTTCGCGAGAGGGACCGCGAGAGCTTTTATGTGATAGTGTAAGATGAGGATGGAGACGAAAGCAAGAGCCCCGGCATGACCCAATTTTTCACAGTAATCGCACAACTTGAAAGACGAAGAGGGAGGAGAGCAAAGAAGACCAGCAAGGGTGAAGCGATTAGAACCACAATCGAAGTTTAGAGAACGTCGGCATTATTCATCCCATAAGACCATACTGAAGGCTTCTTGAAGAAAGGGAAGAGGATGTCGGTTCAAAACATGAATGCGCACCATGTCAAACTCCATATTAAAACCCACGAGGAACACATGGAGACGATAACGTTCTTCCTTAGTTTTTAAGGCACAAGCATCAACAGTGCAGGTGAGAGTGAAATCCTCAAAGTAATCTAGCTCCTGAAAAGAGATGTTCAAACGCAGAGAAGTAAGCGACTACAGAAGAAGTGCCTAGTTTGAGCTCAAGGAGATGTCGAGTGAGTTGGTACACCTGGGTAGAACTACCAAGCTATCAATAAGTCTCAACAAGGGAATTGGCAGTGTCCGACTTTTGCCAACCCGGATCAGTACTGGGAGGTTGAACAAGTGTCCCGTCGATGTACCCATAAAGATGATGGTTACGGATAGCATGTTGTGTTGTGCGAGACCACTCGAGGTAATTGGTATCATCCAAAGGAATAGTGGTAATACGGAGGGAACCCGAGGCACCATGAGAACAGGAGAAATCACTACCCCGAAGGTGGGATAAGCGAGGAAGGAGATTACACGCTCAAATTCGAGGAGTTAGCCATGAGGAACGAGGTTGTACGGCACTAGACACGTCGCGAGCAGAGAGCGCATGATGCCCCGCAAGAGAAGCTGGACGAGTAGGAGCCACACGAACCTTTGGAGACAAGGAAGAAGATTGCACGGCCAACACTCAAGTTGAGGTCCCACTTAGGGTTCCTTTGGCGCGGCGGTGGCGGACGGAAAAGACTGCTCCAGTCGGAGCTTTCGAACCGGAGGGCGTGACTGGGGGTTCGAAACGGGGCTTTTTTCCCCGTTTCTCATGTCGCGGCGGGTCCAGCCGGAGCAAACGCCACCGGAGAGCGTTTGTTCACCCGTCGTCCGGCGGTGTTTTCCCCAAACGGCCGGCCAAAACGCCGCGCCAAACGAACCCTTAGTCGTAAGGAAGGTAAGGTCACATGTAGCCCACACTCGAGCAGAAGCGGAAGCGGAAGTCGAAGGAAGCAGTACCCGCGGGAAGAAGGAGAAAAAAGATATATAGGAATCGGAAGGTCGCACTATGTCGAAAAGATCGCAGAGAGCGATCGCGGGAAGAAGGAAAAAGAAGTTGCAGATCCTGATGATGCCGCACCAGGCGAGTGCAGGAATCATGCAAGAAAAGGGAAAACCACGGGACGAAGAGACGAGACCGCGGGAAGAATCACGAGCAAAGGGACCGTGCGAGTACACGAACGGCGAGAAGAGACCGCAACTCTGATACCAAATTAGGAAGAATCAGGCGGAAATAATGAGCTTTATTCATTCATTTCAGGGCAATGCCCTCTGTTTATACACAATGGGTGAAGACCCAAATACAAGAAAAATAAACGAGCATTTTATAATGGGCCTTTTACAATATGTTGCAAATAATGATTTAATTCAACTTGTTTACAGTGAGACTTTAGAAGCTTGTCAAAACAGTAAATGAGCTATATTTAGCAAGCTGTGCACAAACAAGAATTTTCCTGGTTATACTGAATAAACTAGAATTGTCACTTTAAGCAAATGAATTGAAAGGAGGGTTGGTAAACTCAAACAAGGTGTTGTTATAAGACTGATAATGATGTCAGCAATGATAAACACTTTTGGAATTAGTAATGATGAATGTACTGAAAAAACCCCATTCTTCCATCATTGCCAGCATGAGTAATTTCAAGAATGCCTTTTAATGTAGCAATTTTCCATGCTCCTACAAAGTAGTAACACTTGAGCGATAACAGAATGAAATTTAGCTTTTCAGAAGTACCAGATATCAAAAATCTCCAAAGATGTCTAATAATTCACAAATTGCTGTATTCGGAATCAAGTGGGTCCTGATTCCACGCAGTCTTAACAAACTACCAGGACTAGTAAATAAAAATCATGAAAAAGTAAAAAAATAAAATTTATATTAAGAGATTTTATGAGCATTGTTATAAAAACAAGCTAGAGGGATCAAAAAGTTACTACCAGCAGAGAACGCTCATGAACTTCATCTACAATAACATGTGTAACGCCAACCAGGTCTGCATTGCTCTGCAATAATCCTCTATAATTAGAATGTTTCTTAAAAAGCTGAAACATGTGTACTCTCTGAGACAATAAGATACAGCAAACTGATGTAAACAATTTAGTTATTAGCTTTAGTCCAAATGCATTCACTAATATGTATACTCTTCTCAAAATAATTTTATTCCTCCTACCATCACTCCATATAAATAGCTCTTGCTTTATCATTTTAGAAACATGAATTACAGCTGCATCTAATAGCAAAATTTTGTTGCACAGAGGTGAATCTACTATCTTGCTTAAAAAGGACAAATTTAAAAGAAGAGTGTTTTAGTCTATTTTCTTTTTACAAAGGTAAGCATATGTATCATGTATGTACATGGATCCTAGTTTTTCTATGCCCTAGCTCATCTAGGAGAAAGAGCACTGATCCTTAATGTAACTTTACAATCTTCTTCGAGTTCCTAACCTCTATTTTACAACAACGATTACAGTTTCTCTAAATGCAATCATGTAGGAGTGTCGGACCACATGCCTCGATAATGGAAAGGAAATTAAACAATTTCTTCCTCTAGTAAAAAAGTTCTTTACAATCCATTACTATCACAATCCTTCAAAGTAGTTTACTGATAGAGACGTAAGTTTCAGTATATAGCCACTTAAAATACAGAAAGCAACATAAAAAGGCAGCCAGTTAAGACCAGGGGCAAACTTATGAAAGAATCTCCCAAGAATGTGTTACAGCGAAAGATCGAAAATAGTGGAGAATAGAGGAGGAAGAGGGAAATTAGGGATAGGGCTTGAGAGGAAGAGAGGGAAAATACCTGAAGAGTCTTTTGCATTCCCTCGCCGAACAAGCCTAGAGGTATTTATACCTTTGGGCCAATAGAGGGGCGGATGGCCCCCCAGGTGGGCTGAACCTGCGAGCCACCGCGGTTTAATTAGGGACGGCTGAACCGGTAGGTTCATCCCTGCTTTGTGTTGTCTCCTTCCGCCGATGTGCATATTGTTGAACCGTGAACCGGTTGTTATGCGGGATCATAACATTTCCTCCCTCATTAGCAGTCGGCTTGTCCTCAAGATGAAAGTCTGGATAAAGTTCTCGGAACTCGAGCAGATCGACCCATGTGTTGTGCGCCGCCGATAAGTTTTTCAATTTGACGAGAATCTCCTGACGGTATTCGGCACCACATTACTTCCATTTGGTGAGCAGTACCTCCTCTGGGAGCGGTCGCATTTCCCCACTGTGGGATGCTTCTTGCAAGGTAGAGCACACTTGTACCGCTTCCCCGATCTTTTTCAGCAAGGAGACATGCAAGGTCGGGTGAATACGTGATCCCTCTGCCAGGGCCAATGTATATGCAACCGGACCCACTCTCTGGATGATTCTAAAGAGCCCATAATAGTGAGGTGCTAAATTCTGGTTAGTACACCAAGCCACGAAGGTTTGTTTGTATGGTTGAAGCTTGAGAAAGACCTCAATTCCGACTGCGAACTGTCGTTCCGTCCAGTGTTTATCTGCTTGGACCTTCATTCTATTCTGAGCTGTCAGGAGGTTTTCACGCAAAAGAGAAAGAGTACGGTCCCGATCGCGCAACTCACGATCAACAGCTCGTAGTGTCTTTTCCCCTGGTTCATACGTCCCCAAGGTCGGGGCGGAGCGTCCGAACATAACCTCAAATACAGTGAGTTTACTTGCAATGTGGTAGGAGGGTGTTGTAGCAGTATTTGACCCAATGAAGCCAACGGGTCCAGGTTCAGGGAGTGTCCATCACAAAATATCGTAAGTACGTCTCTACCCCCTGATTGAGCACCTCCATCGCCTGTAAGTTTCAGGGTGATGGGCGGTTCTCATGCATAGACGAGTACCTTTTGTTGTCGGAATAGCTCCTTCTAAAAATTTCTCACAAATACAGTATCCCGATCCAAAATTATGGCCCAAGGGATGTTGTGAAGTCGTACTATCTCCCGCACAAACAAATCGGCTACTTACTCCCGCATATAGGAATGGTCGTACTTGGACAGTGTATCCACCACGATCAGGATAACTGTCTTCCCTTGGTATCTCGACAGGCCGTCGATGAAATCCATAGAAATCGTGTCCCAAATTTGTTGTAGAATCTCCAGGGGTAAGCAAACTCATTGGAGACGTTTCGTATTTTTGTCGATGACATATCTCATACTACTGCACAAATTGCTGAATGTCCCGTCATTGGCCCTTCTAGAAAATGTTGGCTCGTACCCATTGAAGGGTGCGGAAGAAGCCTGCATGTCCCCCTACCGGTGATGAATGAAACTCGTGCAATATGACGATCTTCGATGGTGATGAAGAGGGTATGATCACTCTAATGTGGTACTATAAGTGTCCATTCTGTATGTGAAACCCTAGATTGGCGATTTGCCCTTGTTAAAGCGACTCCACAATTGGGCGCAGGTTCGGGTCCTGAAGGATCTCCTCCTGCATGTCGTTTAAAGCACCGATTAGTGTCACTGAGATGTGGTGAAGTGTCCCCTCTGGTATGCGGGAAAGTACGTTTGCCACTAAGTTCTTTTTCCCTTGTTTGTAGACAATCTCGTAGTCGTAGCCCAGCAACCTCGTCATCCACTTTTGTTGCAAAGGAGAGGTCACCTACTGCTCCAGGAAATGCTTCAGGCTCTGGTGAACAGTTCATATCTTGAAGTGTCTCCCCAAAAGGTATGGTCGTCACAGGGCCACGGCATGTATAATGGCCAGCATTTCCTTCTTATAGGTAGATAAGTTCAGTGTCCATGACGCCAAAGCCTTACTGAAGTAGGCTATCAGACGCCCCTCTTGCATGAGGACGGCCTCAATCCACACTCCTAACACATCGGTCTCCAGGACAAACTCCTTAGTGAAATTGGGTAGAGCTAGCACCGGTGTGGTATTCATCACTGTCTTGAGAGCTTGGAACGATGATTCTGCCTCCTCTTGTCAGCTAAATGCATCCTTGTGTAGAAGTTGTGTCAATGGTCGTGATATCTTTCCATAATCCTTCATGAACCACCAGTAGTAGCCCGTCAGCCCAAGGAATTCGTGAAGGGATCGGACCGTGTGTGATCAGGGACGCGTTTGCATGCTTTCAATCTTCTTCGGATCGGCCTAAACTCCTTGTTCTGAGACAATGTGACCCAAATATTTGACCTCTTCTTGCCCAAAGGAGCATTTGGAGAGCTTGGCGTAAAGCTGGTGCTGACGGAAGATCACGAACACATGCTCCACATGTTTGAAATGCTCCTCCCAACTGGTGTTGTAGATCAAAACAACATCAAAAAAATCAATATGAACCTGCGGAGGAGAGGCCGGAAGATCTCGTTCATCGCCACCCGGAACGTTGATGCCACGTTGGAGAGTCTGAACGGCATCACAAGAAACTCGTAGTGATCGTCGTGTGTCCGGAAGGCTGTCTTGTAGATATCTTCTTCCTTCATCCTAATTTTATGGTAGCCCGAGCGCAGATCCAGCTTCCTGAACAGGTGTGCTCTGTGTAATTCGTCTAACATCTCTTCTATCATAGGAATGGGAAACTTGTCCTTGATGGTGGAACTATTCAGGTAGCGGTAGTCGACACAAAATCTCAATGAGCCATGCTTTTTTTCACCAGAATGATGGGTAAGGAAAAACAACTGGTGTTGGGTCTGATAATTCCTGCCGCTAGCATATCCTTAACGCTTCGTTTTATCTCTGTCTTATGCATGTGTGGGGAACGGTATGGTCAAATGTTGGTCGGCTCGTCTCCTTCCTTGAGGCTGGTCTGGTGGTCTCTAAATCTATGTGGCGGAAGTGAGTGGAGCTCCTAGAAAATCTCTGAGTATTGCCCTAGCAAGGTCTGCATCTGCTCTGGCACCTCGTGTGGAATAGGTTGTGACGCAAGCTCCATGATCACTGTCATAGGATCTTCTTGGTCCCACAAGCTTTCTAGGCATCGAAGCGAAACCTCCTTCATGGGTGAGGTTTTGAGTCCATTTAGATAGTAGTCACTCCCACCCTGAGTAAACTTCATAGTCATGTGGTGTTAGTCCAGTGTGACCTTCCCCAGCTGTTGCAGCCATTGGACCCCCAGAACCATGTCGGACCCGTTGATGGGCAACAAGTAAACTTCCAACCGGCATAAGTACACTTGCACATGTAATTCCACCCCCTTCATTACTACTTCACACTGCAGCTTGTTGTCGTCGGCTACCATAACTTGGAAGGCGGCGTCACGGTCGACCTTAAGACCCAACCTTTGAGCAACTGCGGGGTAGATGAAGTTGTGTGGCTTGCCACTGTCAACCAAAATGGTCACTTTCTGTTGGAGGATCCTCCTGGTGATTCGCATAGTCAGAGGTATGGTCCCTCCCTCCATAGCCTGGATGGATAAACAGAACTCAACCAGGTCGAGATCTTCTTCCTGTTCATCTCCCTTGCATTTTGTTCCCCTGTCTTATCCTCTTCCCTCGGCATGAATACCTGGATCATCTGAAATTTATGTCCAGGGACATATTTTTCATCGCAATGGAAACACAACCCTTTTCCCTTCTTGTCTGTAGTTTGGGCTATGTTAGTTTCTTCACCGTCTCCATTCCTGCCGTAGTTTGATCCCGTATTCTTCCCATTCACCATCCTTTCCCTCTGTCAGTTAAAGCGCTCCTCCTGAATTTGGGCCAAACTGATGGCATGGTTCAAGCTGCGCGGCAAGTACGTGTGGACCTCGTCCCTAATGTGCTCCTTCAATTTGGACACAAAACAACTTAGGAGTGTCCTCTCCTCCCACTACACCTTATTCGTCAGCCTTTCGAACTCTGTGCAGTATTTCATTATTGAACCCCTCTGCTTCAGTTTCTGGATAAATGCCTCAAAACCTTCATACTCGAAGGGACCGAATCTGGCTGTGAAACCATCAACGAAATCGGCCCAAGGAACATAGTCACGCCCTTGGAGGAACCACTGGTCCACTAAAATGCATCATTTTCAAGGTGAAAGGACGCCAGTTGCACCCACTACTCTTCTGGAATCTCCTGGTAGTTGTAAAATATCTCCGCCTTTTGAACCCATTCAATTGCATCGCCTTCTTTGATTTTTGGGTAATTCATGCGGGTTCTTTTTGGTGGCATGTATGAACTCAGGTGTTGTTGGTCATGTACTCCGTATTCCTGGCTGAGACCAAGAGGTCGTCAATGCTCTGTCGGCCAATTCGGGTATCCTCCTTCCTCTCAGCGTTGATATCCGGGCCTTGTAGCCGTCGGAGGGGGTTGATACTCCCAGGCGTTGCCTATCATGTTGTTGTCAGCGTATCACGCTCTCTTAGGGTTAGGTTGAATCCCATCTCAAGAAGAGTAGATTGTATCCCTAGGTCGTTGTCCAATCAGGTCCTCTCGTCCCCTGTCGAGGCCCCATGGCAACTGGATCGGCCCCTGGTGAGTGCTCGCTTCCTCGTTCACAGTTGTTTTGCCCTTGATACTTTAAGACAACAAGCTCTTGATCTCCTCCATGCGAGCATCAAGTCGCTCTTCCAGACGTTTCTTTGACGCCCTTAAATTTTCATCGATGGTCGTCATTGTATCTGACAGCCCAGTGTAGTTCTCCTCTAGAGTTGCTAGCCTCATGGATTCTTCCTGTGAGCGAGTCACCATGGTGGAACTTGAGGGTACCGAGAAAGGCAATAGACGGCTTCGAAGTAGAATGATAACTGCACGCGGACGACATCGGTGTCGGGGGGAACGTCGAGGCAGTCTGACGCAGTTGATTGAAGGAGTTGTGTTCGAAGCAGTCGAAGGATGCAGTTGAAGTATGCAGAGCGGAGAGTTGAAGGATGGAGAGGGGAGAGTTGCAGTCGAAGCTGCCGAAGCAATCGAAGGATGGAGAGGGGAGAGTTGCTGTAGTTGGAGAGTTGATGCAGTCGGAGAGTTGTTGCAGTCGGAGAGTTGCTGCAGTCGGAGAGTTGCTGCAGTGGGAGAGATATTACGTTCGATGCTGGAAAGATGGCTGCGTTCAGAAGAAGACGACGGTGGGAAGATGGTTGCTCTCGAAGAAGTGGACGATCGGAGGAGTCGACGAAATCGACGATCGGAGGGGTCGACGAAGTCGGCGATCGGAGGGGTCGATGAAGTCGGCGATCGGAGGGGTCGACGAAGTCGACGATCGGAGGGGTCGACGAAGTCGACGACCGGAGCGATCGATAAAATGGCCGATCGAAATAATCAATCGAATGTCGCAGTCGGATGATCGGGGCAGACGTTGAAGCTTTGTTGTTGAGGCTATTTGATTCGACGAAGCAGCCGGCTGTGGACTCATCGGAAGGAAGTCGTGCCTGAATCAGGAGGAAAGAATCTTTTGATACCAAATGTTACGGTCGAAGATCGAGAATAGTAGAAATTAGAGGAGGAAGAGGGGAATTAGGGTCAAGACTTGAGAGGAAGAGAGTGAAAATACCTGAAGAGTCTTTTGCATGCCCTCGTCAAACAAGCCCTAGAGGTATTTATACCTCTGGGCCAAGAGGGTGTCGGTCGCCCCCCCCCCCCCCATGTGGGTTGAACCCGCAGGTTCAGCCCCGAGCCACCGTGATTTAATTGGAGAGGGTTGAACCGGTTGGTTCAACAACCTGTCGCATGGTGGTGACTCCATGGCGAAGAGCTGGTTGGGGTGCACGGGCCGCGGCCCTGATGAAAGCCGCCTGGTGCTGACTCCAGGTGAGCCCCCTGGTGAGACTCCATGGTGGCAGGCAGGTGTGACTCCTATCATGCATCACAAACACAATAAGTTTCCTCAAATGGTTGTTGCAGAGAGGTGTGTTGCCCCGTCTGCGGGTTAGGAGATGTCACTACATCCTCTCATCACACTCTGGAGGATATCCTTTTTGTTCCAAATTATTTGCATAGCCATCTTTTTATTAATGTTATTACAAAGAAATTAAACTATTGTGGCTTATTTTTTCCGTCTCAGTGCAGCTTTCAGGATCTTTGCACGGAGAAGATTGTTATTTGAGGTTGAGTTTGAGTTTGGTGGCCTATACTAATTGGATGGCATCTTTTCATCCTCTGGTACTGCTGCTAAGATCCTTTTCCTTCAATGGCATCAGTGTCTTGATCATTTACCTGCCCATCTACTTTATCGGTTACTCCTACCTTTTCAGTCAAGTCTATATTAGAGTGAGGCGTTTGGCAACTTGGCCAGTATCATCGTACTTCTTCTCCCTCAAGAAATGATATTACAAGTAGGTCTTTTTTTTATCTTGTACACTATGATATATGTGATCTTAACCCGCTAGGTCTATGGGTCAAAGAAGTTTGTATTTTGTCAGTTTTATAAATGATTTTTCTCGGTGTACACGGTCTATCTCCTGAAATATATATTCAATTTATTGAATATATTTCAATCCTTTTATTATGAAATGAAAAACCAACTCAGCACCTCAATTATAGTTTTACGTACTAATAATGTCAACCGATATATGAGTACTATTTTCTCCTCTTTTTGTGGCTCTAATGGCATTATTCATCAGACCAATTGTGCGCATACATCACAATAAAATGGGATAGCATTGAGGAATAATTGTCATATTGTATGGTTACCCTCCCTCATTTATATAAAGGGGAGGGGTTTATGTGTTTAGGGATCTAGAAGATTTTGGTTATTTTGGGCTCTCTATGGAGAAAAGGATCTTGGAGGACTCAACCTCCTTGATCTTAGTCGAAGCTTGCTCCAGATTGTATCGTGTGCTCTTTTCACTTAATGCAATCGTGTATTCGTTCTTGATAGCGCATCCATATGTAACAATGGTCCGACTTGTCGCCCCCATTCACTTCTTCCAAGATGTCGAGGATCGTGCCATGATGGACACCCGTCTCAACGCCGTCGAACGCCGCCTCGACGACCAGGACAACATCTCGGTGTCCCTCCACGCGAGCCTACAGCGTCATGCGGCTCATTGGGACTGTCCTCTGCCGCCTCCTCTCAGAGTACAGACCACTGCATAGACAGATCCCTCCAGTGTCTCGTCACTGGCAAAACGGAACACTGGTATGCTAGATTTTCTACCATCAACAACTACGGCAGTTCACGTTTCTTTGTCCAGGAGCGACCACGACTAGGTTCCATCCAACTGCCAGGATCTGGACCGTCTTGTAACAACCCCATTTTGATGTAATAATAATAATAATAATATAAACCAAAACCTAACCTACCCCCCTCCCCATTTAACCCGAGCTGCCCCCCCCCCCCTTTTCTTTTATTCCCGCAAACCCGCAGCCCTCCCGATCATGCCGACTCCCGCATTCCCTCTCCTCCCGCTGGTCTAGGGCTACCCCGATCCCTACTCCACCGCAAGCTACTGCTCCCGCAAGCTCCGTCTCCTGCTCCAGGCGCCGACTACTCCTTCGGCTCCTCCCTCCCGTGCGCTCCTTTCTCTGGCCGGCAACTCCAGTACCTCCAAGGGGTCAGCAACCCTGCTACTTTCTCTCCTCCTCCTAGCAGCGGCAGCTACTCCATTTTTGGAGGGTTGGAAGCGGTTTCTTCTCCTCCTTCGATTAGCAAGGAAGCGATCTTCTCCTCCGGAAGCCCTGTACGGCTTATTTTGGCGGTGGATTTCAAGAGAATCGTCTAGAGTTTACTTGGATCCGCCTCTCCTTGGATTTTTGAGTCCAATCTCGGTCTCTTTGGGTAAGATATCCTCTCTTCTCCTTGATTTCAGATTTTTCTGTGAATCCTATTTTGATTTCGTACCCTAATTTCATATGCTTCGTGATCAAAGTTGTGCCCCTCTCGTTTTTGTCTAACTTTTGTGTATGTGTGTTTTCTAGTGCCTCTCATCGTCTCGAGTGGTGGAATTTCTCCTAAGTCCTCTCCAAATTAGGGTTTCCCCTAACCCAAGCATCGCCAAGTCTCTGCTTCTGCGTGGTATCTCTCGTCCCCTCACTCATGAAGGAGGTAAATTTCTTAGCCCTCTCTTGATTTAGTTATGTATCGTTTAATTGCTTGTGCTAGCATTTTGGATCGCTGTCATGTCTATTTATCAAATATTGTCTGTGATTGTTCCTGATCAGGTCCAGTCAGGATTTATGTTTTCGCTTGCGCGCTTAGCCGCCCCCAGTTTCAGCCTCTTTCAGGCAAGTAGAGATCTCTCTCTCCCTTGCAATCATTGAATTTCAATTATTTGGTCTGATCTTATGATTATATGAATTTTCTTATTTGATGTATAAACCGAAGTATGTTGGATTTTTTTTTTGAATGATTAACGATTATCCTAATAAGAATTATAATGAGAATTATTAGGAATTGTATCATTTGGATTCGCACTTACATGAATTGGATCTCATTTGATGGATGGTTAGGAGACCTGTAGTTTATGTTAACATCCGCTATAATTATTTTTGAAGGATACAGTTAAGATTCCTTGCTACGATTAAATGATTGGTGATTTGTGTCATGCTCGTATATACATATATACAGTTTATTTGGAGGATATTTATGTCTGAGAATTGATTAATCTAAAAGAATATTTAGTGTCCAGAAAAGTAGCGTATGGCGACCGTATCACTCGTACATACTTGAACCCGCTAAATATATTGCTCCTTATCCGGTTTTGTTCGTGTCGTCGAATCTTGTGACGACGAACCGTGTGTCATCGAATTTGCTGTCATCGAATCTGCTGTCATCGAATCCGGTTTCTGATGTCTGTCTGGTTTCTTAGGTCTGTTCTAAGAATTGAGCGAATGTGGCTCCATAACTCAAGTCCTCTCTTGACGCGTTCATGAACTCTAATCTTGTACGGTTGTATCGCTAAATTTGCATCCGGTCTCGACATGTTACGAATCTCCTAAATCATGAATCTTTGAAGTCATTAATGTCATACACAATCAGTGAAGGGTAGTGTTCAATTGATGTGACGTCTTGACTCGAGTTTCCGCTTGACTGACAACGGAAACCAACAAATGGTCATAGCAAGCTCAACTATTTTGATAAGCCTTGCGTTCAGACTTGCATCAGAATCACGTGCATCAAATAAAACACTTCCATTTTCCATTGATTTCCGCTAATGACATCTTTTGATCCGTCTAAATGTTATACTCCAGAATAGTATAATAAACTAACTTGTTCTGTTTAGCTCTTTTATTTGCTTGTCTCGAATAGCATAGCTTCATGAGAAACTGATATACTCATATATATCTGCTTCTCTTACTGCACTTTACTCTTACTATGCTCCTGTTTCTTTCAATGTTCTGAGGTTTTTCCTTTTCGTTTTGGAATTGCTTTAGTGTTCGTGCAGCGCCGTCAGGTACTCGAGCCCGATCTGCTTCAAGTTTCAGGTTATATGTTTATATTTTTTTTACTGTCAATTAATTCTTTTATGTAATAATTGCAATCAGCCATTTTCTCTGGTATCATGGACAATTGCTAGGTTATTAAATATTATGTACTAGAATTTGATATTAATGCATGTGCACCCCCTGTTGAATCATAATTGCATGAAAACTATAATAGTGGCATATAAAACATAATTTGTACAAAGTACATGTGCATCAAAAACTCTTTTCGCTGATGAATTTAAAAGCTTCCGCATAAAAATAAAGCTATTTTACTCAATAGTAACTATTTTCAGTATTCTCTGCATCCGCCTTAGCAGACATGGATTTCTTTCCGTCCATGCCTGTGGCATCACGGCCCGCCCGAAGCGTGCTCTGACTTCTGTCGAGACGGGTCGTGACAGTTGGTATCAAAGGGAGGTTAGAGATGTTTGAGAGGTTATTTTCAAAAGAAAAAGTATTTTGTAATTATTAAATATTTTGAAACTTATTTTTAAAAAAAATATACATGCATCATTTCTTCACTCAACTTGTCATTATCTGTTGTTCGCGGCTAAAACACGCACACACTCAATCATAAGCATGAGTAGTATGCACACGAATGTTAAGGGGTTATGGGCAAACTTAACATTTTTGTGCATATGAATTTCCACTATGATATACACCGCTTGCGAATATTAAATTGTATGGGCGGTTTAATATTTTCAAGTGCGCTGGCGTTAGAGTCTTAATATGCATGACATGTTAAGTGATATAGGCTTTAACATGACATGTGTATCCATTTATTTGCATGCATATCATAAATCATTGCACAAGTGTGAAACCAAGAACAACAATAGTGATTGTACACACATGGATTTTCGATTTGCTTGACATTACACATGATCTCGGTATTGCACTTGCATGATTATTACCTAGCGTTGTCCAATGAAAATGTTGTAATTATTACATAATTTATGTACTTGACAGTAAAAAATGCGTTACAATTTCTAATTTCTAGCCTCTGATATTTGTATTTTGGTCCTTCCTGTTTCGCATGTCTGTAAATTTTATCTGGTCATCTTGTATGTTCTTCTAGATAGCTTCTCAGTTTCAGCAAGAAATGAAATTTTTCTTGTTAATTGCTCTGCTGAATTGCTTCAGCGTTTACTGGTGATTTTCCAACTCCAGTCTGGCTCGCTTCCGTCGATACTCTATCGTCATTCTGTTTCTTTTCCCCGTTGGTGTTCTATCTTCGCTTCGTGCGAGATCTCTTCGCTCTCGAACTCTCGTATTCTGCCGCTCAATTTCGAGCTGATCGAAGACAATTCTTGTGCTCCCTGAAGTCGATCTTTCGTATCTGTCCGAACCCGCTAAGTCTGAAGAGTTCTCCTGTGAACTTGAATCTGATCTTAGTAAGTCTCCGTGCTTGTTCTTTTTCTGTTTCTATATCTTCATGGTTAGTTTTCATGCGCTAATCTGCAAACTTCTGTTTAAAGTGTATGTCGTCTGAAACTCGATGTTTTAGTTTTCATTCAAAGAATTCTCAGGGAAGTTTCGGGACGAAACTTCCTAAGTAGGGGAGAATGTAACAACCACATTTTGATTTAATTATTATTATTATTATATAAACCAAAACCTAACCTACCTACCTACCCATTTAACCCGAGCCACCCCCCCTTCTTTTATTCCCGCAAACTCGCAGCCCTCCCGATCACGTCGTCTCCCGCATTCCCTCTCCTCCCGCTGGTCTAGAGCCACGCCGATCCCGACTCCACCGCAAGCCACTGCTCCCGCAAGCTCCGCCTCCTGCTCCAGGCGCCGACTACTCATCCGGCTCCTCCCTCCCGTGCGCTCCTTTCTCTGGCCGACAACTCCAGCACCTCCAAGGGGTCGGCAACCCTGCTACTTCCTCTCCTCCTCCTAGCAGTGGCAGCTACTCCATTTCTGGAGGGTTGGAAGCAGTTTCTTCTCCTCCTTCGATTAGCAAGGCAGCGATCTTCTCCTCCGGAAGCCCTGTACGGCTTATCTTGGCGGTGGATTTCAAGAGGATCGTCTAGGGTTTACTTGGATCCGCCTCTCCTTGGATTTTTGAGTCCGATCTCGGTCTCTTTGGGTAAGATATCCTCTCTTCTACTTGATTTAAGATTTTTCTGTGAATTCTATTTTGATTTCATACCCTAATTTCATATGCTTCGTGATCCAAGTTGTGCCCCTCTCGTTTTTGTCTAACTTTTGTGTATGTGTGTTTTCTAGTGCCTCCCATCGACTCGAGCAGTGGAATTTCTCCTAAGTCCTCTCCAAATTAGGGTTTCCCCTAACCCAAGCATCGTCAAGTCTCCGCTTCTGTGTGGTATCTCTCGTCCCCTCACTCATGAAGAAGGTAAATTTTTTAGCCCTCTCTCGATTTAATTATGTATCGTTTAATTGCTTGTGCTAGTATTGTGGATCCCAATCATGTCTATTTATCAAATATTGTCTGCGATTGTTCCTGATCAGGTTCAGTCAGGAATTCTGTTTTCGCTTGCGCGCTTCGCCGCCGCCAGTTTCAGCCTCTTTCAGGCAAGTAGAGATCTCTCTCACTCTCTTGCAATCATTGAATTTCAATTATTTGGTTTGATCTTATGATTATACAAATTTTCTTGTTTGATGTATAAATCGAAGTATGTTGGATTTTTTTTGAATGATTAACAATTATCCTAATGAGAATTATTAGGAATTGTAAGAATTGTATCATTTGGATTCGCACTTACATGAATTGGATCTCATTTGATGGATGGTTAGGAGACCTGTAGTTTATGTGAACATCCGCAATAATTATTTTTGAAGGATACAGTTAAGATTCCTTGCTACGATTAAATGATTGGTGATTTGTGTCATGCTCGTATATACATATATACAGTTTATTTGGAGGATATTTATGTCTGAGAATTGATTAATCTAAAAGAATATTTAGTGTCCAGAAAAGTAGCGTATGGCGACCGTATCACTCGTACATACTTGAACCCGCTAAATATATTGCTCCTTATCCGGTTTTGTTCGTGTCGTCGAATCTTGTGACGACGAACCTTGTGTCATCGAATTTGCTGTCATCGAATCTGTTGTCATCGAATCCGGTTTCTGATGTCTGTCTGGTTTCTTAAGTCTGTTCTAAGAATTGAGCGAATGTGGCTCCATAAATCAAGTCCTCTCTTGACGCATTCATGAACTCTAATTTTGTACAGTTGTATCGCTAAATTTGCATCCGGTCTCGACATGTTACGAATCTCCTAAATCATGAATCTTTGAAGTCATTAATGTCATACACAATCAGTGAAGGGTAGTGTTCAATTGATGTGACGCCTTTACTCGAGTTTCCGCTTGACTGGCAACGGAAACCAACAAATGGCCATAGCAAGCTCATCTATTTTGATAAGCCTTGCGTTCAGACTTGCATCAGAATCACGTACATCAAATAAAACACTTCCACTTTTCACTGATTTCCGCTAATGACATCTCATGATCCGTCTAAATGTTATACTCCAGAGTAGTATAATAAATTAACTTGTTCTGTTTAGCTTTTTTATTTGCTTGTCTCGAATAGCATAGCTTCATGAGAAACTAATACACTCATATATTTCTGCTTCTCTTACTACACTTTACTCTTACTGTGCTCATGTTTATTTCAATGTTTTGAGGCTTTTCCTTTTTGTTTTGGAATTGCCTTAGTGTTCGTGTAGCGCCGCCAGGTACTCGAGCCCGATCTGCTTCAAATTTCAGGTTCTATGTTTACATTTCTTTTACTATCAATTAATTCTTTTATGTAATAATTGCAATCAGTCATTTTCTCTGTTATCATAGACAACTGCTAGGCTATTAAATACTATGTACTAGAATTTGATATTAATGCATGTGCACCCCCTGTTGAATCATAATTGCATGAAAACTATAATAGTGGCATGTAAAACATAATTTATACAAAGTACGTGTGCATCAAAAACTCTTCACTGATGAATTTAAAAGCTTCCGCATAAAAATCAAGCTATTTTACTCAATAGTAACTATTTTCAGTATTCTCTGCATCCGCCTTAGCAGACATGGATTTCTTTCCGCTCATGCCTGTGGCATCACGGCCCGCCCGAAGCGCACTCTGACTTCTGTCGAGACGGGTCGTGACATTCTGGACAAGTTCAAGCAACCCGACGATGTCTTCGACAAAACCAGTGGACCGCGAACGCTCAAGCTTCTAGAGCCTCTCGTCAAACACTCGATACCTTCGATGGGGCCAGACGCTCAACGTTGAGGCCTCCAATCGTTCCACGACAACGGTACTCCACCCTCAATATCGGCGTCGCCACCTCCTCAATCAGCACTGCCTCTCGACCTCCGCTTCTACCAGGAGGCTTCCCTGCAGCCTATCTCTCGCCTTTGACGCCCATACCTCCTTCACACGCCACCATCTGATTTCCCTCTTAAGCCCCCAGCATGTCGGGCGATCTTGTCATGTTAGCTGCCGAGCTTTTCTTTTGCCTCCTCCTTTCACTCAGTTTTGTACCCACCATAAATGTCTTTGCCTCTTCATAATTGTCGTGCACCCCACCCATACCTCCTATTTCCCATGTCGCCAGCCACCATCTCATTTATTTTATTTTATTTTCACTAGATGTCACCCCCCCTTCTCCTTTTCATTTCACTTTAACACCAACTTTATTTTTAATTTCCCGTCTTTTCCCCTCCTTTACGCCCAGCAAGTACAAATTATATATCCCTCCCATACTCAAAGACCTCGACAAACAATTAAAATTCGACCTTGAGGACAAAGTCAATTTTCGAGGCCGGTATAATTTTACCCTCACGCATTTGTCGGAGGAGCCACTCCTCATCGGAACCATCGGAGCGCGCATTTGAAAACCACCGTGATAATTTCTTGTATCGTGTCTTCGTTCTTGATAGTGCAATTTTTCCACACGTAACATCCGCAATCCTTAAAATCAAATCGCCCTTCTTTATTCTTTAATCAGATGCTTCTCGATTTCCACTCACCCACATGTGTTTGCATGTGTAGCTTGTTGGATCATTAGATGAGCAATAATGCCCCGGTGTTAAGATTAACGTTCCGTCATTAAGAACGAGTTCAGTAACTTTATCCGTCATGATTCATTTAACACCTTCATGAGTGTCAACTTATACACTATCAAAACTATAAAATGACATCAACAATCATCTGTATTTGTTATTTTCAAATCAAAAGAATGTTGGATCGAGTTCCTGCATCGCTTTGTGCATACTCACTCTCCAGGCCGGGCCAAATTGACAACTCGAATCAAATATGCCTTCTTAGGTTACTCTCCAACCCAAAAAGGAAATTGATGCATCTATCCTCCAGTAAAAGCACGTTGTTCAAGATAAATGATCATGTGTGTATCGAAGTTCAAACGCTAGTTACGCTAATGACAAGATGGTATGCACCAAGTTTGATGAAATAAAAAGTAATAGGGATACATTAGTGAGGTATACTCGCATTATGCTCTTGAGGGTTAGTTCCCCTGGAGAGTCCTCTCCTAAGAGGGATCTTACACCAAGTCTCAAAAGATGAAAATATAATTAGCATTACTCCCCTTTATATAGTTGAGGTACAAGATACCATGTGACGGAAGCATGACTTAAATAATAGTAGACAAGCATATACGTATCAACACTTTGATCTTCAAAATCAACCTTATCCTCAATATTGAGTAGCGGTGATGTCATCCTCGAGCTTCAGGGCACCAAAATTAGTAATTGTAATAACGTTGTCTTTGACTGCGAACAGCAAGGTAGTTCTTTATGGGAACATTTATGAAGGGGGAGTACAGCTATTTGCAGCAGAAACAAAGGTTTTAGCAACAGAAGTTGATGTAACCCTAGTGAGAGAGGCGGTGTGATGGAGGATTCGGATTTGGTGGGGGAACTGGAGGCGGATGCTAGAGAGGTGTAGGTGGGACCTATGGTGAGGGAGCTTCATATGGTGGCAGAGAGAGGGTGTGTGCTTGTTCAGGTGGGCCAGCATGCAATCGCGACTGAGAGACCGAAATGATGTAGTGACTGGGGGGCCCTGGTGTCATGGAAGATTCCACCTCCATAAAGTGGGTTTGTTTGATGACGCCACGGAGAACATATGCGGATTCAGAGTCCTTATCCAGGCACGGATATATGGTTGCAATCCATGCATGAAGTACTCAAGGTAACGCATCATGGGCAAGCTAGAGGCATGATGTGTCAACTTCACAAAATCGTCATTCGTCAACATACGTCTTTACTAAGTCGACTTGTTGAATGTTGCAAAGACGTCAAAACGTGTTTCCTTAGGTGATGTGTGTCGTAGCGCGAAATGAGCTCCTCCTTGAGTATGGCCCACTCCATGTGCGACGATGACTGGCAAAGCCAACGCATCCAATGAACGGTGAACCCCTCCATATAAATCAAAGGGAGGGGAACCTTTCAAACTTTCGAAGTGAGTTGTAAATCAAATGATTATTCCGCACAGGCAATCCAGTCGAGGGAGTCTAAACCGTCAAATGGGGGCACATCTATCTGCTACAATGTGTCGGGGAATCGACGACGGGAAGCTCGAACATAACGGTTGGTTGAGCTGTCGAGTCCCGCTAAATCGATGGCCATGTAATTTGTGTTCGAAGACATGGAAGCTTTGTTAGTGTCGAAGTGCCCTTGACTGGGGATCTAGAAGATGTCAGTTGAGAAAGATTCCATGATGTCCATGTGCGGGGAAAGATTTCCCAAGGAATATTCTACCTCATAGATACGGTAAAACATGGAACCTGAATGAGAACCACCCACTAGGGAGCATTGGTTATGTATTGCAATTGTGGAAGACGTAGTGGTGATGAAGAGGGCAGTATCCCCAGAGAAGAAGTTGGCAGTGGCGAAGGATGTGGCACGCAAAGCAATCGGTTGGGGGAGAGGCCAACGGTGGGAGTAGAAATTTGCAATGTGATAGCGGGGAAGATGATCGCAATTGAGAGCGTTGAGACTATGTGAGGAGTTTTGTGCACTAGGGCGGATCCGGAAGGGGCGTTATTGAGCGAGAGGAGACGTCGCAGTAGCTCTTGCGACTCGATCACGATAATACAAGACATAAGCGGTGTGTGAGAGAGGGAGCATAAACGGGCCTTGCGGCTAGGTCGAAGGACACGCTCGAGCGTTCAACATTTTATGTGGGTGGAAGGAACGTGGCCTTAACGGCAATTGTCATACACGAGCGGAAGGAACTGGTGTTTTACGCGAGCAGAGGAATCAGCGGTGTAGGCGATCGAAAAATAACGATGGTGTAGACAAGCATAAGAAACAGACACTACACGCGTTCGTACGTAGGAGGCACATGTCGCACTGGATGGGGAAGGCCTACGAGGTGCGGCTGAGAGAGGGAGTGGCTTAAGCAGTGAATTGCTTCCAGTTGGACGTGGCTGACTTCTTGGAAACGGCATGTTGGATCGAGTGGCTTGTGAAGCTGGGAGATAGAACGGATGAATGGATTCCAGTGGACGGCGAGGAGAAGATGGTTGGATCGACTTCCGGTGACCTAGGGTTGGGTTGGGGGAAGCGGAAGGTCGGACCAAATTGGTATGCACCAAGTGGGAATGCAATAAAATGTAAGAGGGATACACTCACAAATTATACTCATGTTTAAAATTGAAGATATCATAAAGGAAATTTTCTTTCCTTCCTAACAATAACAATGAACCTTAGCAATGGAAATTATAACATATCAAAGAATAACTGAATAACAGTGATAATTTAAAAAGGGAATCACTAACTGGATGAAATTAAAGCATAACCATGGTTTGTTTAAAAAGGTGTAATCCAGTAAAGAATTAATGAAATTAAAGAAATGAATCTAATAGCGTATCAATTAGGAGATCGTGATATTATAATAAAGTAAGATATAATCCTCATAAAACATATGTTTGTAAAATGGCAAACAGAACAGGAGAATTAGGTTTACATATCCATTGTTCCTTTTAGACTTCTCCAATTAAACAAAGGCATGCATCGAAAAGAAATTTCAATATACATGTTAAAAGCATTCAAATATAAATAAAATATATATATTTACCGAAACATATATTCTGAGAAACTTACGGCAAGTTTCCGCAGAAGAATGCCTGTTGTGCAGAAAAGTAGCTTTGTCCTCTCATTCCTAATTTGATGAGAATAAGAAAGTTGCATTATAAGGGCAATGGCATAGCACCAAAGTTAACAGAATTACAGTAATCTAAGAATTCTAAATTGAATTAATGACGAACAGTTTGTTAAAGGAGGAGCGCCAACTTACAATAAGCTCATCCATAACAAGAAATGTTGTGTATAATTTAAAGAAAGAATTGAAGATAAATGAATCACCAAAATTGGTTCATGATGAATTCAAGTGATTTTAAGTCAACTTTATTAGAAATAGAGGTATTTGGTTCTTACACTTCAAAAATTGCAATAATTTGGGACTATTTTGTTAGTCGATATTTGGTTCTTACATGTCAGCCCTTATCGACTAAATCATGTATTACATTCTATTGGAATCTAGAATAGCATATTAAATTAGTATTGAATTGGTTTTTCCCTAAGACATGGAGTGAGCTGTGCAGCCTAACATACTGAAAGAGACTGAAAGCTTGCCAGTTACCATGAGTTGACTAGAGACATGAACCATGAGGTACTGGTGTGTTTTTACATCATAATAGTCAATTAATAAACAAATTAGGGGCGAATTGGGGTTTTTCGGTAGCGCTCGTTGTTGATATAATAAGTCTGTGTGCATAATGGCATTTTTGTATTTTGTGCATCGGTGCATGACCATCTCTCATTAAGAAATTAGGGTTGTGTTTATATTCTTATAACTTACCCCCCCCCCCTCAGTAAAATTGTGGACCACGACTCCTCTCAACCGCACGCCAGAAGTCGAAACCAAATCGCAGATCGCGCGCCTCACGCAGACGTTACCCTCGACATCCCTCCCTTGTTCAAGATGGTCAATAGAATAGCGCCTGCAGCGGTTTTCTCCGACGAAGTCGACGAAAGCAAGCAATGTGTCGCCTACTCCCTTGTCGTATACGGTTAGGGAGCGCCCTTTCTCATGATCGACCTCCCCCTTCCGCCAATTTTGTCAGGTAAGCTCCAAATCTTCCTCTCCAGTGGAGTTTACGTGAGATTCACGGTTCCTCATTCCTCTTATGTTCGATTTCAGGAAATAAGAAATTTGATTTTTTTTCAGAAAATCTAACAGCCAGTTGAGCCCTTTTTTCTCTCTCGATTGATCCTCCTTGTCTGAGATCGGCTCCTCCCCAGCAATTCTGAATCAAGTCGACACCAATCTCTCAATCACCTTACTCCAGATCTGAGGCATGCCGACAACTTATCATTTTGAGACTCTTCTCCATCAAGTGATAGCAATCAAAGTCTGTTAACTCTCTTGTAAGTGGAGGTGTTTTGAAATCAACGTTCTTGCTCTTCTTGCATTTTTACCGACATACTTTACAGCACACCAATCTAGGTTAGTTGAGATTGCTAGTGAATACTCCCACCTCTCGCTATGTATACATCATTTTCCTCTTTGTGTAATTATTGATTGGTGGGATTTCAGGGTAAGAAACCCTAGTGAAGTTATGTGATTTCTACTCCAACCTAGTGCGCTATGTCGTTGCGTCGTGTCTATGAACACCACAACGTCGAGGTAAGAAATTATATTCTTTTTTGTTACACATACCACACAGCCGCTCCCTCCCGTTTCCGCAAGACGCAGCGCACGCAGCCCCGGCTCCCGCTCTCGCGCCAGCGCCTCCTTCTGCTCCTGATTCCACCTCCCTCCTGTGCGCCCCTTTCTCTGGTCGGCAGCCCTACAGCCTCCTCCGATTTCCCCAGGGTTGGTGATCTTTCTCCTCTTCCTCCTCCTATCAAGGCCGACGGAAGCTCTGCCTCCTCCCCAAGCAGTCGGCAGCAGCGGTTCTCCTCGTCTCCTTCTTCGATCAGCAAGGCATCCCTTCCTTTCTTCATTGGGCTCCGATTACACCTAGGTTTTGCTCGAATCCTCCTCCACTCAGATTTTGGGCTCGAATTTGGTCTCCTTGGGTAAGGATTTCTCTTTTCCCCTCATTATTCATATTTTTGTGTCCTTTACCATTATTTTTCACTCCAAATTGCATAATTTTTGTGATCCAAATTTGTGTGCATCCTTATAAACGTCTAACCGCTGTTGTGTTTGTGATTTCCGGCGTCGTTCGTCAAAGATTTCGGTGGGATCTCTCCAACACCCTCTCCGAATTAGGGTTTCCCCAAGCTTAAGCGTCGTCAACTCTTGGTTTCTTTGTGGTTTCTCCTCTCCCCTCACTTTTGAGGGAGGTAATTCGATAAATCCTCTTGTATTTTTGGTCTTGTGAAATAATTGTTTGTGCTAGCGTTGTGCTTCTTGCTAGATCAAATGTCAAATTTAATTATTCTTAAACAAGTGCTTCTTGCTAGATCAAATGTCAAATTTAATTATTCTTAAACAAGTTCAAAATAGGATTTTTGTTTTTGCTTGCGTCGCTTAGCCATTGCCGTCAGTTTCAGCCTCACCTTAAGGCAAGTAGAGACCCCTCTCACTTTCAATCATTGAACTTAAATTATTTTGTCTGCTCTTATGATTTTATGACTTCACTTTTGAATACATGTTTCATCAAATAAATTTATATCTTGAATGCCTAAATTGACTTGTTAGTAATTTGAGGTTTCACACATTTGGAATAGCATGAGTTATGAATATGAATGATGGTTATTTGAATATTCACTTAGTTGAATTGTGTTTCATTTGATGGATAATTGGAAGACGAGTTAGTGACGAAAGTGATTTTAATTGGATTTCCACTTAGATGAATTGCGTCTCATTTGATGGATAAATGGAAGACTAGTAGATCTTTTTGAGCATGAGCATTAACTGTTATAATGATAAATATTAAGATTTCTTACTAGCAAATAGATGAATTGTGTTTGATATAAAATGTTTGGATCATACACGTGTTTACTTAGAAGATAATCGTGTCTCGGAATGGATTAATCTAATTGAATACTTATTATCCTAAAAAATGATGCATAGTCTTGTCACTCATACATACTTGAACCCGCAAAAATATTAAGCTCTCTATCTAGTTTCTTTTGTGTCACCGAATCTTGTTCTTTATGCCGGTCATCAAATCGTGTGTCATTGAAATTTGTTTATTGTGTTTGTCTGGTTGCAAGACCTGAGTAAAGTCTGTTTTTTATTTGATCTTTCCCTTTAAGTAAATTCGTTCATGCTAGAATCACAAATTATGAATCCTAGAATTCATTAATGACATAAACAACCATTGAAAAGTAGTGTTTAATTGATGTGACGTTTTGACTCGAGCTCCTGCTTAACCTAGTAACGGGAACAAACAAATAGTCATTTTTTTTATAAGACTTGCATTCGAACTTGAATATGAATCATATGCATCAAATAAAAAATACTTACATATTTCATTTGTTACGGCTGATGACATTACATGATCAAATCTATGCTATACTCTGAAATAGTCTAATAATTCTAGTTGTTTTTGCTTGTCTCACTTGCTTGCTTGTCTTGTTAGATTTGATTTATGAAAACTGGTACACAAATATTTTATGTTTCTCATGCTCTTATTTTATTTTACTCTGCTCACCTGTTTATTTCAATGTTCTGAGATTTTTTACTTCTTATTTTTGAATTTGTCATAGCGTTTGTGGCTGTGCAGCCTTCTTCCTAAGCTCAATCTGCATCAAGCTCCAGCTTCTGAATGTTTATCTTCTTGTCATGTCAGGTTCTATGTTTATGTTTCATTTCATTTAATGTCGGATATTTCTTTTATGTAATAATTACGATCAGCTTTTTTCTCTGTTATTATGGACAACTGTTAGGTTATATATATGTACTAAAATTTAAATTATTCGCATGTTCATTTTTCTGAGTTGTCATGGCATAAAATATGTATCTGAGCTTGTATCATGAGTTTCACTTTTAAATATATGTGCAGTAAATTGTCACTGTCATATTTTAAAGCTTCCGCATAAAAATAATCTATTTTACTCAAAAGTAACTATTTTTAAACTAATTATCAGTATCTCTGCTCCCGTCTAACAGGTATGGATTTTCTTTCCACCCATGTATGTGGCATTACGACTCGCCTCAAAGCACACTCTGACTTTTGTTGAAACGGGTCGTGACATACCTCCCTCTTCCTGTAAGACAATATCGCCAATGTCATTGTCAGCCGCTACTCTCATTCCCTGTCGCCGGTTATCAACCCTTCCCATCAACCGTTGATGCACTGCTCATCATCTTCCTCCATTCATATGCCATGTTCTCCTTCTACTATAGAGTCTCACGGCGTCTTACAGCCCTGTCAACTACTTTCCCCTTTCTTCTTTATGTCCAGTGATGACATTACTTCCTCTCCAACATCCAGGGCCAACCACCTCTTCTTGTTTTTGCGGACAACCCCCTACTCCAAACCATTAAACATTAAACCACCCACCACCACCAACATTTTTGCCTTCAATTTCATATCTTCCTTACTCCACAAACTTGATCACCTCCAGAACCACAAACAGCGTCGTTTACTACTAAGGATCTCCTCCCCACTGCTGTCGGATTTCTATTATTATGTGAGTAATTGTTTGGTGTTTTATTTTTCTGCATTGAATATTTAGATAAACTTGTATTTGTTTGGTAATTAAACTTACGGTGTTGTTGTGTTTCTTTATTTCTTATAAGTCTTCATTTGTGAAAGTTGTAGTGGCAATACTTCTAGCAAAATTGATAGTGATTTACCTAAATTCCTCAAATTGAAATTCACTTTGTAACTAATTTGTCGACTTGTTAAATTCATCATTGCTAGATTTTATTTTTGGGCTAAATTAAATTTGTTCATGCGTCATTTTGGGTTGAGGTCATTGAGTCTGTCTTGTAACATTCACGTAGGATTGCATTAGCGTCGACACACCCAATTCACACGGCCTACCCTGCATCACCCAGTTTGGCTTATGATAGTGACATTGACATTGTTCCTAAAATGTCTAAGAGGATTGATGAAAGTGAGATTATTTCAAAGAACAGATCCATAATCACAACTAGCATTGTTAACCACATCACATCCCAAAATCCAAGTTATTGAAAATCACATGCAGTGGAAGAATCATATTTTTGCGTACTTAACGGGTGGGCGCAAGAGAGCCCATCTTACTACGCCCCTCCTATAACTAGAACTATTGAATCTTGATTGTGTAACGTGAGGACAAGAAGAGGCTCAAAGTATGAGCTTGATGTTGGACTGCATGGAAACCCTATTTTCTAATTTTGTCACTCATTACATGACAACTAGCATTGTTGTCCTATCCTCGCGTAGTTAACAGGTGGGAGCAAGAGAGATTACTTCAATGAAAGCGAGATTATTTAAAGGGTGGAAACCCTTTTTTTCCTAATTTTGTCACTCATTGCATGACAACTAGCATTGTTGACATATCCTCGCGTACTTAACGAGTGGGATTGATGAAAGTGAGATTATTTCAATGAACAGATCCATAATCACAACTAGCATTGTTAACCATATCACCTCCAAAAAACTGAGCTATTGAAAATCACATGCAATGGAAGAATCATATCCTCGCATACTTAATGGGTGGGGGCAAGAGAGCACATCTTACTATGCCCCTCCAACTAGAATTATTGATTGTGTTACGTGAGAACAAGAGGCTCAAATTATGAGCTTGATGTGGGACTGCATGGAAACCCTTTTTTCTGATTTTGGCACTCATTGCAAAACAGACAGGTTGTATAATTTGGTTGTGTGCTCGAGAAATAATAACTTGAGGAAATTTTATGACCTATCACAGACGACTTTAGGCAATTCAGAAAGTTGGTTTAAGAATTAAATTCTCTGCTCCTAATTTTCACTGATGTCAGAATTATGCAACAACAGCGAGAACTGTAGATTATAACATCCTTAGGAGGCCTTGGTCCTAAGTTTGAAACATATCAATCACAAGTTTTGGGAGACATGTTACAGTCGCACACACAGACGAGACGCGCACACGCCGACGAGACGCCATAGTGAGTCTACACACGTAGGAAGGCGACAGATACTGACCCCAATCTACATGATTATTTCTTTTTCAATGTTGTTTAGGTTTTTAATATTTTCAAACCGTATTTTATTATTCACACTCGTTGCTATAAAGGAGTTGTATGCATGTATTAGGGTTTTATCTTTTGGATGAATGGATTTTTAGAGTTGCTCTCTAAGTTTTCTTCTCAACCCTAACCCTCCTCTTCTCCCTCACCACCGCCGGCCCTTCCCCTTGTAAGATTCCATGCATGTCTCGCTCCTTGCCCTCCACTCCAAAATCGACTCCCTCCAAGCGTCAACCGCCACATCCGGATCCAGCCCCCCAACAGATGGGGGCTCCCTCGGCGCCATGCCGCCGAGTCCCCCAACCGAGCCGCTAACGCATCCAACTCCGGGCCACACAGCTCTCTCCCTCGACATTTCGGCCTTCGTCGGCACCAACCCAATGGGATGGATCGTGAAAGCAGAGCAGTGCTTCGACCTTAACTTCAAACCGAAGTAAGACTAGATGTCCACCGTTCGTGTCGGTCTCGACGGCTCTGCATTCCATTGGGCTTGATGACTCTGCCAATCGAACCAATTCCTCTCCTGGCCCGAGCTCAAACATGAGATGATTCAGCGGTATGACACCCACTACGACGGCTCCTCCACTATCGAGCATCTTTGCGGCGTCAGCCAGGCAGCCGGCCTGGACGACTACATTGATGAGTTTGTCGCTCTGGTCCCCCATGTTCCCGGCCTTTCTCCTGACCATCTGGGTTTCTTCATGCAGGGCCGGCTGCCACACATCCGTTCTCGTCTCCGCACGCACTACCCTCGGACGGTTTCCGACGCCTTTGACATGGCGCGTTTGGTGGAGGACGACCTCTCCAATACACCTCATGTTTCTCCGATCGGCCACCCACCTCCGCAAACACCTTGGTGATCGGCTGCCCCGGCTCCTACGTCACGCCCTCCACATTGGGGACCCCGCCCACGCGTCCCTCGGCACTACTCAAACAGTGATTATAATGCGCTCCGCAGCAAGGACATGTGTTTTTGGTGCTGCCAACCCTACTCCCCAAACCATGAGTGCTCCGTGAAGGAGTTCCACACCATCATTAGCGACATCAACCATGAGGTTACCCTGGCTTACTTTGAGACCCTGGAGTTTTCAACGAAGGGACCCCCTTTGAACCTGCCACGGCTAAGTTCCACCGCTTGGAGTTATCCTGTGTCACGTTGGGCGGGTCTCTGGGTCGCAGACCATGAAGCTCCCAAGAACGCTTCGCGCTCGCTCATCGTCATAGTGGACAGCGGCGCGAGCCACAACCTCCTCTCCGAGCAACTAGTGCAGCAGCACTGATTCTTTCCATGGTTCCACCCCCAAATTTGTCGGCGTGCCTTGGCGATGGGCGACGTCGATCGATACAAGGTCGTTGCGCTCTCGTGACTCTCTCTGTGGGATCCTGTTCCGTGACCGTGGACTTCTACACATCCGGCCTCAGCAATATCCACGTCATTTTGGGAGTGGCATGGCTCTGCACGCTAGGCGATGTGCGCGTCAATTGGGTGACTATGACCCTGAAGTTCCTCCACGGGGTTGACCGTGTCGCTTTGGTGGTGACTCTGCGCTCTGGTTTCCCTCTACACGATCCAACGGACCACAGACGTTGACCTTTCCGTGGGGCTGCGGCCCTCTCGAACTGTTCGATGTGACTCCCCTTCCCCGACGAACCTTCCGGAGCTTCCAACTCCGCTCGTCGACGTCGTCCAACCTCCGGCAACAACGAAGTTTACATAATGTATTGTAATTTGGTTGGAGTTGCAATTTATTTCCAGCGTGTTGAATCGACTGTCCAACATGACCTTGAATAAAAAGGTCTGGCAACAATGAGGTTGTGTAATGCAAGCCCAACTCCACATTTTAATTGCATGCAATTTATTTAAAATATTTAAGTCCGAAAATAAAATGAAATTAAGTTGACTAATTTCGGAATTAATTATTTTGGGGAGTTTTCCCATCTTTAATCTCACTTTTCCATAAGAAACTGTGAGTTCCCAAACCCCCCGAAACCCCTATCCTAATTCATCCTCAATTTAATTTTCATAACCCCACCCCCACCCCAAATTAAACAGATTTTATACCCCCCCCCCCCCGCCCCCCACAATCCCACTGTTTGCAGGAGCGAGGAAAAAAATATAATGATGAGACTCTCGGTCCTCGTCGTTTCCCTCATCAGGCGCCTATATCCCCCCCCCCCCCCGTCTTCTCCCCCTCATCCTCAACAGGTCTTTTTGTTAATAGACGGCCGTCGGTGAGCTCCTTCGAGGAGAGGATCAGCCTCCGGCGAAACCTTCCTGGTCGTTCGGTGAGTCGAGGATCCCAAGTGTGTTGATCGTAGATCTCCGTACCTCGCACTGCATATCCTGACAACGCCTGCGATGCCTTTGCCTGAGGGCCGGTCGACCAACATCCTTACGTTCCCGACCCTCCTCTGGTGGCCACATCGTGTTCCCCATCTAAACTTGATCGCACTGCTCTACCCACTCGCCTCCCCCTGTCGTAAGCCTTCTTCCCAATTAAGCTAGCCACTTCCAGATGTTTTCCCTGTCGTAAGCCATCTTCCCCACGAACTTATCCACCTTCAGCAATCTACCCTTGTCGAAGCCCATAATAGACACCTATCAAGGTCCTGAGCCCCTTATCCTTCCCGTTAGTCGATCAACCAACCCAAGGTTACAGCAACCCGATTCCAAAAGGTAGGGCAGGTATCGATCTCGCTCCCTCTTTTAGCGCAAACGCATGCAATTAATTTTAAAGTGATCATCAACAGAAATGCTTGCTTTTGTTCCTTTTGTTGTTGTTGTTATTATTTTAAAGGATCGAACTTTGCAGCTAATCGACGTGAAAACATTTGCGAAGCATTCAACGTTTTTAATCTTGCTAAAAAATTAAGAAGTAATCGCAAAAGATCATATTTGGAGCCTGCTCCTTAGGAAAATACCATCGGCTAAATTTCTCAATGAACTTTTTAATTCATCACAAAACCGTTTTCAAATTTTAAGGTTACATCAAGATCATAGTCCAAGGGCGAGCCAACCCGTATCGGAGCCCATTCGGGTTTACACTCGTAAGAGTTAGGGTCATCATATGAATTATATGAGTCTATAGTAGCGTTCAGAGAATCTACCGGACATTTTCAATATATTTCAAATTTTTGTTGCACGTTATTTACGTTATCTTTTGTGTTTTTTGTATCTGACAATCATAGCCAATTGTTGTTTTTCTTAACCTCTATATAGGATTTGGGAGTTCAATTTTAGGTATTGCAGAATTTGTAAGAAGAATATCCAATTTTGTGATCCCTCTTCATGTCAAATCCGTGGAACTTAGGTGTTGAAACCTATCCCCGCTCCTCCCCTTGCGACCATTGGTCCTTCACCTCATGCTCCTAACTTAGACATCAGAAACCACATCTCCTGGAGCCAGCCAATCACCCCCCCCCCAAATCTCCAAGCAAATAGTTACATATAATCACAAGCAACTACCTCGGGAAACCATCAAAAATTGCATTCAACTACTGTAATCATCAAGTACTTAGACAGGTGTGGGCAGTAACCTTGCAAAATCAGCCCCCAATTGAACACTAACCTCTTAAGGTATGAACGACTTCTCCTCGAATCTATTCCATTTTCTCCCCGCCGACCAACATACATAGCCCCCCCCCCCTGCCACCTGTCACTTCCAACGAGTTCAGCCACTGTATCCAGCCTCCTAGTTCAACAGGCCCATGGTGCGGCTTCCTCTCCAACCCTGGATGACCCCTCCCTTGGTGGAATTTCAGTCTATTTAACCGCCCCTTGTTTCCAACAGTAGTTTTTGTCTCCAAGTTTCACTGAGCTCAAAAATCTTCCCCTCTCAGTCATTTTTCAAAGGATCTACAACTGTCAGCAAGCTTCCATCCTCAAGTCCAGTGACCACATCATCCAGCCAGCCACCCCTTTACTCCACCACAGCCACGGAGCCTTCTATGATAACCAGCCCTTTTGAAGTACAAACCAGTACAGGGAAAAATAACTTTAGTGTCGAAATCACATTAATGTAAACTGCAGCAAATCTCCATATTTGGTCTAACATGCTTGTGTAAATTCGAATTTGAAGTTAATATTGTTCTTTATTGTTTATTTGGGTGAAGATACATTATTAGGGATCTAAATCAGTACTAGCTTGTCTAATTATCGCTTTATTTGAAAGGCGTATTGATTGAGTTTTTGTGGAAGCGCTCTTTCTTTTAATTCAACAAGCACTTGTTTGTTTATGTGATTTTCTACTTCCAATTGTGACTGTTTGTAATTTCCTTTATTACTTTTCAATGTTCATGGTTATTTCTTTGTTGGATGCTTGCATGAGCATTGCATCATTCTAGAATTCATCACCACACTCGAATCCATCCATTATAGTCTCATTAGATCATACTCACCTCACTACCTTCACCGTATCCTATGACAATCAGCCTCGATTGCCTGGTCCCATCACCACCTATGCTCACTCAAGTAATCTCGTTGCTTGTGTTTCCTCTATCTCCCAAATCTGGATAATGGACTCGGGTGTCTCTGAACATATGACAATTGACAGTAATCCAAGTTTTTTCTCTAGAATGGCCAATGTCATTAATTCATCATCTTATCATATTCGTCTTGTTGATAGTTCCTCTGCACAACCAAGTGTATTGAGATCATTACTTTGTATCCAAGCCTAGATCTTCATAATACTCTATATTCATAAATTTCTTTGAGTCTTATATTTGTTACCGAACTTACCAAAGCTTTGAATTACTCTTTGAATTATCTTCATATTTGCAAAATAGGACCTAAAGACGAAAGACGAGGAGGATTGGTACGAAAATTGAATATTGTGGGACGTACTACCTTGACATAGCCCCTTCTATTGTATGATGTGCATATACATCCTTTTTTCCACCTACATTACCAACATGGTCACTCATTTCTATCCAAAATGAAGCTGATCTTTCTCCAAGTTTATATCATGTCTAAACTAGAATGTCAGTCATGTGAGTATGGGAAGCATCAGCGGATGTTGTATCCTCCCTGAGTCATTACTAGAGTGACTAGCCCATGTGAACTTATTCATAGTGATGTATGAGGTCCCTGACGTACTACCTCACTAAAAGGCGTAAGATGTTTTGTTACTTTCATTGATGATTTTTCTTGCCTGAGTGTTTCTGTGACATGCTCGTTCCGATCTCCACAACACTTGTTGCATTATTTGCTGAAATTCAAATAAGTTTAATAACCGCCAGAAAAACCCTTAGGAATCAATGCGCTAAAGTATAAACAATTCAAATTATTTCATGATTATCTGTCAACTCATGATATTTTACTTAAGACTTTTTGTTCTCACACTCCTGGACAAAATGGTGTTGTTGAATGAAAGAATTACCTTCTTGAAGTTACTAGGTCCATAATGTTTCACGTGAATGTTCTCATGTCATTGGATTGATATTGTTTTTATAGTTTGTCACTTAATTTAAAAACATCACCCTCGGCATCAATCTAATCCTAAGTATTTAGGGTAGGCGTGTTATTACTATCTGAAAAATTCGCAATTCACCCATAGCAATTTCACCTGACACTGTCAAGACGAACGTGATAACCAACTAATGATCCATCGCCACCTGGTGAGGACTCACATCGTTCATCTGACACTCTTTCAGCAACTGACATGGCCTGCAAGTACGCATTAAAAAATAGATTATGATTCTCAGACAAAATATACAATTAGACAAGACAAAAGAAATAATATATAAAGATTATAAAATTTAAAAAGGATGGTAATGACATAATGTATGCATTTTACAACCAATGTATATAGAAGCATATCAATGTATATATGCATCTACAAATTTGTGCCCATAACAAATCAAGCACTTAATGAGCAAACATGTCTGCACACATATCTATGAGAACACCTACTATTGCACATTCTTATGTACACAGCACAAAAAAGTTCATCAAACAAAAGTACGACAAAAGGATAAAATGATTTTCATAAAATTTCAACTTGTCAGCTGAAAACTGAAATCAAATAGGGTGCCCCCAACTTTCTCGGTAATTTAATACATTACCACTACTTTACCTTTATGATTGTACCCTTCATACTTCACCTCAGCAACTGCTTGATGCTCTGTATACTTTTTTTAGTATTTCCATCAATTTCCCCAATTGATCGATGGAATCAACCATGGTGGCTGGCTATAGATTGTATGTGGAACTGTTGTAGGTTGTGAGGGAGGAGGCAGAAAGATAGAGGCTTGTTGGTTTGATAACAAGAGGAGGTTGGAAGGAGATGGAGAGAATCAGAGGGCTGCTGATTTTAGAAGGAATGTGATGTAGTCATCTTAGCTATCGAATTCTTAGAGCAACTTAATCAGGAAAAGATGTAGTGAGGCTAAACTTAGAGAATTTTTTTTGTGCATTTACCTATGTATCTTTGCTTTCTTGAGTTTATGTTCACAATTTTTCCTCTATTTGGTGCACTTATTTGCAATTTTCTCAATCCCTCAACCCAGTTATACATAGGCTTGGGGACTGTTCTTTAGGGTGGTTTCATCCCACACCCTCTTGTGACTGCCATCATTTCAGTGGCCAACAACAACGCAATCTATTTTTAAAAATTCAAGCACAAGATCTCTGCAGGTCATTCCTAGCCCTTCCCAAATTCACCAATCTTTCAGATAGACTATAATGCATCTTCATTGGGTATAGGTGTTGTGCTTAGCCAGAAGAGCCGATCAGTGACCTTTTCAATAAGAAGCTAGCATAAGAAAACATGTTATCTCGAGTTATTTCATATCATTCAAGCATTATGAGACTGGAGGCATGATCTGTTGCACAAGGAGTTCATTCATTTCATGAATCATGGGGCCCACAAGTACATTCATGGGCAGAAGAAACTCAGCAGCATACATATATAATATATAAATTCCTTGCATGAATATCATCTCCTTCTACAAACAAATCAAGAACATTGAATCAAGTAGTGGATGATCTGAGCAGAAGAGGGCACATTCTTTCTAATTGAAGATCCAAGTGATATGATTTGAATCTCTGAAGGCTCGGTATGTCTAGGATCTCTCCTTTTCCTCAATCATTTGGGAAGTCCGGGATGGGAAGATAAGAGATTATCATAATCAGAGAAAATTTTTAAGGAGCTTCAAGCTGAAGGATATTTTGGGCGAGATAAGACCCTAGAGCTACTTCCCGTTAACTATCAATGGACAAAGATACAGTGACATCTAAATCACAATGATGAAAGGTATTATACCTGCCAAGTTTTTGAAGATGTGGTCAATAATGCGGGTCAATATATACCACTACATGTTCCAAGGACCCTTTGGAAAATGTGAGCAAAATTTGTGTTTGAAAAGGATATGATAGCCATGCTTAAATACAATAGACTGCTTTACCAAAATGGTGTGCTTCATTGTTTGTCAAAAGATGATGGATAACAGTTTGGGAAGTTCATTAAGGAGTCTCCTAAGGGACAAGCACTATAAGTGGAACTGCGCACTTATTCAAGTTGACTCGCATTTATCAGGTCTCATAATCAAACTATTAATTGTAGTCCATTTCAAGTTGTTTATGGAAGTAATCATAGTAGTATTTTGAACTTGATTTATATTCCTCTCGGCAGAAGAATTAATAAGAAAGCAACAGAGATGATAAAAAATCTAAAATACATTCATGAGTCTGTAAAGACGCAAACTGAAGCTGGCAACACAAAATATAAGGAAAAAACATATAAGCGTATGTATGAAAAAGGTCATGTTTGAGGTGGCGACTATGTGTGGGTATCACAACCTCATAGAAGAGTACAAGCCCGGCAAAACAAAATTGGTCTTTGTGAATCTTGAAGAAAATCAATGGCAATGTGTATCAGTTAAAACTTCCTAGTATCACAGAGAGAAGGATGATGATCAGTAAGATACTACCGCTTGTGGAACTGTTGACTACCATATCCATAGTGCTCGAGGAGCGAGCTATAAAATCTCCGAGGTTTAGAAAAAAAATTCTTCGCTTTCATTCCAGCCCTAGGGTAATATAAACAAAACTTACAAAATTATATTCTCAAAAATGTACAAACAAACAAATAATAACAAAATTAACCGATTTGTTTCAGTTGTTGCAGAATGAAAAGCAGCGGCTAGAAATGGAGTTTGAAAATGAAGTTGTTTTTGAAAAAGAGTTTACAGTAAAAAACTATGTGTAAAATAAGGTTTATGGAGCTGTTCGAAAAGCAGCGCAAAAAATCTGTCTGTTAAAAACGGAGTTTTCAAAAACATTTCCCTTTTAAATGCAAAAGTTGTATGATAGCATAATAAAATTAATAGCAGAATTAAATTGATTCCATTCCTTAAACTCTCTGAAATCATCCATCTGTTTACTCGAAAAAAAATTCATGAAAAACTCTGGAAATAATTACTAAAAACTCGTAATAAAAGAATTCCTAGATTACCATTGCAGAGAAAGGGAAGGCCTTGGAAAATCAGGAGTGTACAACCCTGTATCCAGCGAGTGAGCTAACAGGAGCCGATCCGGCCGGCCCAGACCGCCCCCGAGCCCCAGGCGAGTTCAGCAGGGTATGCCGAGCCCAGCATGCCGAGTACGGGCTCGGCAATCGTCGAGCCGAGCTCGAAGATCGTGGAGCTGAGCCCGACGAGAGGAAGTCGAGCTCGAAGATCGTGGAGCTGAGCCCGACGAGAGGAAGTCGTTCATCGTGGGCCCGGCCGAGTACGTGCTCGTCTAGAGCCACGGGGTTGGCGAGTACTCGCGCGGCCATCATCGGCGAGCAGGGGATTCAGGCCCGACTTTCCCAGGCTTGAGGCGAGGCGAGCCAGGTCCACGGCGCTGCGAGAGGCGAGTTTACTCGCCGCTCTTCACCTCGGCGCAGGGGGAGCCTTCTCGCGCCCGTACTCGCCACCCCCACTCAATGAGCTCTTCTCAGGGCCGGCTCGCCCTTCAGTTGTGGGGTGTTTTTTACCATGTTACCCCCTTTTTCTTGGATTGCCTATATTCCTCGAAAACAGTGACGCATGGTTATTTGCAGACCATCTTTTCCTATAAATAGGACCCAAGGGGTACCTCAGAGGACACGCTTTCTTGTGCCCGGTCTTCTAGTGCTTTCTGAGGTACCTTAGCTTCAGCACTTGGCTAAGGAGGGGAAGCGCTCTAAGATCTTCCGGGTGTGTGGAGAGACCTCCGTGCTGAAGCCTTGGGTCTGTTCCCGGTCCTTCTCCCTTGCCACTTGGGCTTGTGGGTAGAGAAGTAAGTGTGCGATCACCCCTTCCGCAAGGGTCGGACTCCACTGGGACCGATTTTTCGGTTTCAACACTTTGGTGCGGTGAGCGTGGAGCGTGGTCAGCACAGAAAATCTTCCGCAGGACCGATGGCAAGAGACGAGGGGCAAGGTTCAGGCAGGGCGAGCTCGCCACCCCCTCCCCCTCCCGCGATGGCGGGGATGTCCGCGGAGCTCAGGGAGGAAGTGCTCGGACTCGTCAGGGTCGCACTCGGCAAGCGAGCCGAGAGCACGACGCCAGCGGTTCCCGTGGTCGCCGATCCAGCGCTAGGCAACGATGCGCCCCTCAGACGCGCGGGGAAGGAGGTCGCGAGCGAGGGGGAGCGCGAGCCGAGGGGGCAAGTCCTCTTCCCAGGCTTGGCAGGCGAGTACCCGTTTGGCGAGACGGTGGGGAGGGAGTTCCCAACTCGCCCGGCCGAAGGAGGAAGTCCCTTCAGCGAGTTCGTTTCGTCAGCCCCCATTCCAGAAGGGTTCCGAGAGCCGGAGATGTCCTACTACTCAGGGAAGGGAGATCCGATCCATCACGTCCAGTGGTTCGAAGACGTGGTGTCAATCCGACAGATGTCGGATGGCTTCAAGTGTAGGCTCTTCGCCGTCACCCTCAGGGAGAAAGCGAGGGAGTGGTTTCATCAGCTCCCGGCCGGTTCCATCTACTGCTTCGAGGATTTGCGCAGGGGATTCATGCTGAGATTCACCACCTCAAAGAAGAGGAAGAGGGAGGTCGAGTCCTTGTTCCGTGTCAGGCAGAAAGTAGGGGAGACCCTGGGAAGTTACCTGGACAGGTTTCAGGAAGAACTGTCTCAGGTACAAGAGATGTCAGGGCACACCATGATGGTAGCCTTCACCCTGGGTCTCCAACCCGGGTTCTTCGCCATGGAGTTGAAGAGGACGCCTCCGGTGTCTTTCGAAGCGCTCCTGGAAAGGGCGGCAAGGGAGGCCGACATGGAGGCAGCACATCCAGAGTTCGCTCGGAGGTTGGCCAGGTGGGCCGTGGAGGAGGAAAAGCCAAGGGGAGGTCGGGCCCAGGAGGAGAGAAGGGTCGAGCCCCGGCAGAGAGAACAGCTGCCGCAGCAGCACAGGTGGGGGCGTCAGGAGCAGAACAACCGATTGGGTTGGAGGCCGGAGTGGCAGGATCAAGGGCCACGGAGGGGTTATCAGGGGGGAGACAACCGCCAAGGCGGGCGTGGCCAGTTTTACCCCCAGGGAGGGAGGCAGGGCCAAAGACCGCCTCTTCCCGACCAGGAGGAGGCCATGGCTATCGCCCTGGGGGGGCGAAGGAGAGGGCAACTAAGGAGGAGGAGGGAGGTCAGGGTAGACCTGCCCTATTGCGACTACCATCAAGAGGAGGGGCACACGACGGTCACGTGTCCGGAGTTCCTCGAGATGCGGGAGAACAGGGAGCAGCAGCGGCAGCAGCGGAATCATCAGGAGGTGCGGATTGAGGAAGTCCGACCTCAGGCGGAGGGGGATCGTTGCGAAGACCGGGCCGATGTGGGGACCCGAGGAGGGATCGGAGTGATCCATGGGGGGGTGGGAGTCGAGGCTTCCCGGAAGGCAAGCCTCCACACCATGTACCGAAGGAGCATCGGCTCCACATCTCAGATTCCACCCCCAGAGGAGAGGATCACCTTCTCAAGGGAGGATATGCCGGGTCATGATGACCCCTTCTGCGATGCGCTGGTCATCCAGACAGCCATCGAGAATTTCAGTCTCCCGGATCCTCATTGACAATGGGAGCTCCGTCAACATCATCTTCAAGAAGCCCTTCGATGCCATGCAAGTAGAAGCCAAGAGGGTGCTGGCCTCCGATGGGCCTCTCTTCGGTTTTTCGGGGGAGAGGAAAGAAGTAGAGGGGGGAGTGGGACTCCATGTCAGCTTGGGGGGACAGTCCAGAAACTGTCGATTCGTCATAGTGGAGGCCCCCAGCAGCTACAACGCCATTTTTGGGAGGCCCCTCATCAGCGCCTTCCGATGCGTTCCCTCCTCCTTTCATCAATGTCTCAAGTTCAACGTGGACGGGATCCAGGTCCGGGTTCGCGGCGACCCCAAGGCAGCTCGGGAATGCTACGTGACGGCGGTAAATTCCATTTCATGGCAGGAGGAGGCCGAGGAGATGGGGAGAAGGATGGAGGAGGTGGAAGGGCAGGAGGCCGGAGAAGAAGGCGGGGAGGAAGGAAGGATGGAAGGAGAAGCACGCGAGGAGGTATTCCCAGAGGAGTCAGTTGAGGCGATGATCATAGAAGGAGGGGAGGTCCTTACTCCAAGGGGGGAGGACACCGCAGAGTGGGAGGAGCAGTCCCGGTTGGAGGCCGCCGAGGAGGTAGTGGAGATGGAAGTCCTCACCCAGGATGGCAGGGTGGAGAAGGTCCGCATCAGTGGGGGGCTGACCCCGGAAGATCAAGGCAGGATGCTGGAGTGCATCCAAAAGAATGTGGATGTCTTCGCCTGGAGCGCAGCAGAGATGCCTGGGATCGATGCCGACGTCGTCTGCCACCGCCTCAATCTACACCCGGAGGCTCGCCCCATCCAGCAGAAGAGGAGGTCCGTCACGGACAAACTGGCCGAACCCATCAGGGAGGAAGTCGCCAAGCTCCTTAAGGCCGGCTTCGTTTCCGAAATTCAATACCCCGGCTGGGTCTCGAATGTTGTAATGGTGAAAAAAGGGGACGGCCGATGGAGGATGTGTGTAGATTTTTCACTACTTAATAAATCATGTCCGAAGGATTGTTACCCCTTGCCTAGAATCGACGCGCTGGTAGATTCAGTCGTTGGTTTCTCTGTAATGAGTTTTTTAGATGCTTTTTCAGGTTATCATCAAATCAGGATGCACCCTCCTGACATAAAGAATGTCTCGTTCATCACGGGAGATGTATGCTACTGCTACAAGATGATGCCTTTGGGTTAAAGAATGCAGGGACAACATACCAGAAGATGATGGACCGTGTATTCCAGGGGCAGAAGGGAAGGAACTTGGAAATGTACGTGGATGACCTGATGGTAAAAAGCCGGGAGGTCGATTCTCACCTCCAGGATCTGGAGGAGACCTTCGGCACCTTGCGTAAATACAAGATGAGGTTGAATCCTCTGAAGTGCATCTTCGGGGCGAGCAAAGGCAAATTTCTGGGTCATCTCCTCACCCCCGCCGGAGTCGAACCCAACCCTGACAAGGTCCGGGCGATTATGGAGTTGGGGCCACCTCGGGATGCGAAGGAGGTACAACGGCTGACAGGGAAGCTGGCAGGACTGAGCAGGTTCCTCTCCCGGGCCGGGGAGAGGTGTTCTCCCTTCTTCAAGACCTTGAGGGGAGGTCGGAAGTTCGAATGGACCCCGGAGTGCGAGGAAGCATTCCAGGCCTTGAAGAGGCAGTTGACTCAGGCCCCCTTGCTCCAAGGACCAAAGGAGGGGGAGGACTTGTTTTTGTATTTAGGGGTCGGGGAGGAGGCCGTAAGTTCTGTCTTAGTTCGGAAAGAGGGAAGAAAGCGGCTGCCCATCTATTATGTGAGTAGGGTCCTGAGGAAGGCGGAACTCCGCTACCCTATCTTGGAGAAGTTGGCCTTCGCTCTAATCATCTCGGCCCGGAGGCTCAGGCCCTACTTCCAGGCACACTTCATCCAGGTGGTAACCGACCACCCCCTCCGCAACATCTTCGAGGGAGTAGAGCACTCAGGAAGACTCGCCAAGTGGTCGGTAGAGTTGAGCGAGTTTGACATCTCCTTTGTCCCTCGACTCGCGATTAAGGCGCAAGCAATGGCTGACTTCCTGGCTGACTATGTGGTCGAGGTAGCAGAAGACAAACTCACTTGCCCCGTCCCTTGGAAGGTGATGGTGGATGGGGCTTCAGGGAAACACTCCTTGGGGGTTGGGGTCGTCTTGGAGAGTCCCCAAGGGACCCGGATTGAGCAAACGGTGGTGATACATTTCTCCATAACCAACAACCAGGCCGAGTACGAGGCGGTAATCGCAGGACTGCGCCTGGCCAAGGAATTGGGAGTGCATGATGTGAAGGTCCTCACTGACTCTATGGTAGTAGCCTCCCAGATCAACGGGGAGTTCGAGGCGAGGGAGCCCACCCTGCAACGATATCTGGCCAAGGTTAAGGGAATTATTGGGGGGTTCCAAACCTTCTCCATTCAGCATGTGCCGCGGGAGGAAAATGAACAAGTCGACCACCTCGCCAAGCGCGGCCCTCGGGTGGGGGGCACTATCACGGACCTTTTCCACCCATCCCTGGAGGAAGGAGAGTTGATGGAGATAGATCGGCGGTCCACATGGATGGACTCATTCACCACCTACCTGTCCACGGGAGAATACCCAGAAGGGATGGATCGAAAGAAGCTCAAGTACAAGTCCGCATATTACCTCTTGCGCGACGGGCAACTTTACCGCAAGACCCTTTCGGGATTACTGGCTCGTTGCGTGGCGGAGGGGGAGGTGTCGAGGATTTTGGAAGAAGTCCACTCCGGGGAATGTGGGAGTCATTCGGGAGGTCGGACCCTGGAGGGAAGGATCATCAGGCAGGGCTACTTCTGGCCTACCCTGGGGCACGATGCCTTAAAATTTGTCAAAAAATGTCATAAGTGCCAACTGTTTGCCCCCCTCCAACTGCAACCGGCTCAGCAACTCAGGGGTATCACGGCCCCTTGGCCTTTCGCAATTTGGGGAATGGATTGGTAGGTCCCTTCCCCCAGGCAAGCAGGCAGAGGAGATTCTTGCTAGTAATGATCGATTATTTCTCCAAGTGGATGGAGGTGAAAGCTTTGGCCAAGGTGACCTCTCAGAACATTCGAAATTTCGTATGGGGGGAGATCATCTGCAGGCATGGGATGCCCCAAGCCATCGTCACCGACAACGGACCGCAATTCGCCAGCAACGAGTTCATCAAGTTCTGTGAAGAGCTCGGGATCGACCTCAGGTTTGCCTCTGTCCACCACCCAAGGAGCAATGGGCAGGTAGAGGCGGCCAACAAGATTATCGTGAACCTCCTGAAAAAGAAGGTGGAAAATTTGAAGGGGAATTGGGTAGAGCAACTCCCCTCGGTCCTCTGGGCCCTGAGGACTACTCCCAACACCACCACGGGGGAGACACCTTTTAAACTATCTCACGGAAGCGAGGCGGTGCTCCCCATTGAACTTGAGGTCCGTACTCCTAGGGTCGCTGAAGCGGAAGCTGGAAGGGAGGAGTGGAGAGTTGAGAATGAGGGAGAACAACGGCTCTCCTTGGACTTGATAGAGGAAGTGCGCGACCTCTCCGCGGTTCGGCAGGAGGAAGTCAAGCGGAGAATGGCTAAGTATTTTGACAAGCATGTCCGGGTCAAGCAGTTTGTGGAAGGCGACCTGGTTCTGAAGAAGGTCGACGCGGCGGGAAGATCGGCGGCCGTAGACAAGCTCCATCCAAACTGGGAGGGGCCCTACATCGTAAGGGAGACATTAAAATCAGGAGGGTACCGCCTCCAAAATGTGGAAGGCGAGACTTTGAGCCACACCTGGAGCGGCGACGACCTGAAACGCTTCTATCCCTGAATGTTTGTACGTGCCTCAGTTTTTCTCAATGCAATGTGCTTCACTCCTTCGAGCCTCCCTTTTTCACAATAATCGTAACAATGACATGTGATGTGGCGAAACTTCCGTGGAAGAGCATCAAAAACACTCAGGAAAATGTTCTAAGTATTCTCGCTCTGGGGTTAGGTCTCGATTCTCCCGCTGTCAGGCTCCCTCCAAGCTGGCAGGGCCGGGGTCTCGATGGACGTCGTTATGACCCTGGAGCTGAGCCCGGAGGATGTTCAACACCCGCCCTCAGGCTCCCATCCAGCTGACAGGCCTGGTGGTAGCACCCGGGAGAGGAAAATGTTCTAAGTATTCTCGCTCTGGGGTTAGGTCTCGATTCTCCCGCTGCCAGGCTCCCTCCAAGCTGGCAGGGCCGGGGTCTCGATGGACGTCGTTATGACCCTGGAGCTGAGCCCGGAGGATGTTCAACACCCGCCCTCAGGCTCCCATCTAGCTGACAGGCCTGGTGGTAGCACCCGGGAAAGGAAAATGTTCTAAGTATTCTCGCTCTGGGGTTAGGTCTCGATTCTCCCGCTGCCAGGCTCCCACCAAGCTGGCAGCGCCGGGGTCTCGATGGACGTCGTTATGACCCTGGAATTGAGCCCGGAGGATGTTCAACACCCGCCCTCAGGCTCCCATCCAGCTGACAGGCCTGGTGGTAGCACCCGGGAAAGGAAAATGTTCTAAGTATTCTCGCTCTGGGATTAGGTCTCGATTCTCCCGCTGCCAGGCTCCCTCCAAGCTGGCAGGGCCGGGGTCTCGATGGACGTCCTTATGACCCTGGAGCTGAGCCCGGAGGATGTTCAACACCCGCCCTCAGGCTCCCATCCAGCTGACAGGCCTGGTGGTAGCACCCGGGAAAGGAAAATGTTCTAAGTATTCTCGCTCTGGGGTTAGGTCTCGATTCTCCTGCAGCCAGGCTCCCTCCAAGCTGGCAGGGCCGGGGTCTCGATGGACGTCGTTATGACCCTGGAGCTGAGCCCGAAGGATGTTCAACACCCGCCCTCAGGCTCCCATCTAGCTGACAGGCCTGGTGGTAGCACCCGGGAAAGGAAAATGTTCTAAGTATTCTCGCTCTGGGGTTAGGTCTCGATTCTCCCGCTGCCAGGCTCCCTCCAAGCTGGCAGGGCCGGGGTCTCGATGGACGTCGTTATGACCCTGGAGCTAAGCCCGGAGGATGTTCAACACCCGCCCTCAGGCTCCCATCCAGCTGACAGGCCTGGTGGTAGCACACGGGAGAGGAAAATGTTCTAAGTATTCTCGCTCTGGGTTAGGTCTCGATTCTCCCGCTGTCAGGCTCCCTCCAAGCTGGCAGGGCCGGGGGTCTCGATGAACGTCGTTATGAACTTGGAGCTGAGCCCGGAGGATGTTCAACACCCGCCCTCAGGCTCCCATCTAGCTGACAGGCCTGGTGGTAGCACCCGGGAAAGGAAAATGTTCTAAGTATTCTCACTCTGGGGTTAGGTCTCGATTCTCCCGCTGCCAGGCTCCCTCCAAGCTGGCAGGGCCGGGGTCTCGATGGACGTCGTTATGACCCTGGAGCTGAGCCCGGAGGATGTTCAACACCCGGCCTCAGGCTCCCATCTAGCTGACAGGCCTGGTGGTAGCACCCGGGAAAGGAAAATGTTCTAAGTATTCTCACTCTGGGGTTAGGTCTCGATTCTCCCGCTGTCAGGCTCCCTCCAAGCTGGCAGGGTCGGGGTCTCGATGGACGTCGTTATGACCCTGGAGCTGAGCCCGGAGGATGTTCAACACCCGCCCTCAGGCTCCCATCTAGCTGACAGGCCTGGTGGTAGCACCCGGGAAAGAAAAATGTTCTAAGTATTCTCGCTCTGGGGTTAGGTCTCGATTCTCCCGCTGTCAGGCTCCCTCCAAGCTGGCAGGGCCGGGGTCTCGATGGACGTCGTTATGACCCTAGAGCTGAGCCCGGAGGATGTTCAACACCCGCCCTCAGGCTCCCATCTAGCTGACAGGCCTGGTGGTAGCACCCGGGAAAAGAAAATGTTCTAAGTATTCTCGCTCTGGGGTTAGGTCTCGATTCTCCCGCTGTCAGGCTCCCTCCAAGCTGGCAGGGCCGGGGTCTCGATGGACGTCGTTATGACCCTGGAGCTGAGCCCGGAGGATGTTCAACACCCGCCCTCAGGCTCCCATCTAGCTGACAGGCCTGGTGGTAGCACCCGGGAAAGGAAAATGTTCTAAGTATTCTCACTCTGGGGTTAGGTCTCGATTCTCCCGCTGCCAGGCTCCCTCCAAGCTGGCAGGGCCGGGGTCTCGATGGACGTCGTTATGACCCTGGAGCTGAGCCCGGAGGATGTTCAACACCCGCCCTCAGGCTCCCATCTAGCTGACAGGCCTGGTGGTAGCACCCGGGAAAAGAAAATGTTCTAAGTATTCTCGCTCTGGGGTTAGGTCTCGATTCTCCCGCTGTCAGGCTCCCTCCAAGCTGGCAGAGCCGGGGTCTCGATGGACGTCGTTATGACCCTAGAGCTGAGCCCAGAGGATGTTCAATGTTGTTGTATAGACCTGGGCGGACAGGCGGCTAGGACTGGCGGTTTGGTAGCCGGGCGGTCAGCCCGGCTAATCTCTGTGTTGCTGTATAGACCTTGGCGGACAGGCGGCTAAGACTGGCGGTTTGGTAGCCGGGCGGTCTGCCGGCTAATCTCTGGGATCTCGGTGGTCGGCTGCGTGTTCTCTGGTGGTGACCGGGCGGTTAGTGCCTACTAACCGCACGGTTAGGCGGTCTCCTGGGCGGATTGACGGTTAGCTTTGTAGATGATGTTTTTGTGTATTTAGTCCTACATTGGGTATTTGTATTCTCTCCCATCTCCTCCATTCTATATAAGGGAGGCTATACCTTTGTAATACTTACTTTTTTGGATAATAAAAATTGCATTCTCCACTTTCCGGTTTCTATATTTCTATTCGCACATGGTATCAGAGGGACCCGATCTAGTCCTCCTGATTGTGTTTTCTTCTGTCCGTGCGACCTCTGCCTACTCGCCGCGGCCTGTCTTTCAGCTCGCGCGAGCTCTCTTCTCCCGTGGATTCTTCTATCCTCCTCTTCTGTTCGCGCGGTCTGTCTGCTAGCCGCCCGACTTCTCTCCCTCTGTTTGGTTCTGCGGCTTGGTCGTGGCTTCTCTGGCCGCTGGTGTCTACCATCGTGACCGCTACAGATCTTTTTCTTCCTATCCGCGCGATTTCTCTCTGTTCGCGCGAGTTCTTCCTTGTTTAGGCGGCCTCTCTGCCCTTCTTGCCACTAGTGTGCTGACACCGTGACCGTTGCAGCTTCTTCTCTCTGCCCGCCGCGGTTTGCATTTTGTTCGCGCGGTCTTCTCGCTCTCTCTATCCGCGCGGCTTCTTCTTCTTCTTCCCGCTCGGTTTCCCTTGTTAACCGTGCGGCTTCTCTTCTTGTGCTTCGCAGCTTGGTCGTGGCATTGCTTGCCGCTGGTCTAATTGTGACCGCTGCGAACTCTTCCTTCCTTTGCTCGCCCGGTCTCTCCTCTTAACCGCGTGACCTCTCTTCCAGGATGACCAATTCAGATGGCTCCACCTCGTCTACTGTCGTTGTCCCACCGCCTCCTCCTCCTCCTCCTGCTTCCGGGAATCTTGGCACCGTCTCTAAGCTTCTGGGGCCCAATTATCCCGACTGGAGTGTCTCATTCACTTTTCTTCTCCGCTCTCAGCGCAAGCGTCATCATCTTACCGATGACCCTCCGCCTGCGGACTCTGCCCAGTTTACTGACTGGGATGCGAATGATGCGCTGGTTCGTACTTGGCTGGCGAACAGCCTGTCCGATGAATGCCTTCCTGTCATCCGTCACGATGAGACGGTAAAACAAGCTTGGAATCACTTAGCCGCTCTCTACTCCAAGGGGGGACACATCTCGCATCTATACTCTCTATGCGGATCTCTTTGCTCGCCAGTCCATGTCCCCTCCTGCAGCTTACCAACAAGTCCAAGCCCTTGGAGCTGAGATTCTACAAAATCGTCCTCTCTCGGCAGATGTGGCCACTCAGCTGAAGCACTTCCAGGAACTCCTAGTGGTCTGTTACCTTCTGCGGCTTCCGGACTCATACGATATGATCCGGCAGCAAATTCTTGGAGAGGCTGAGTCTCCTACCCTGGATGCTACTGCTGCCCGCATTGCCGCTGTTACCTCTCTGCTCCAACGCCCCTTGCTTGCCGCTCCTCCGGCTCCGGATGCCTATGCCCACCAGGCTCATCGTGGTGGATTTAGTGGTCGTAGTAACCACTCTGGCGGGCGTGGCCCTTCTCGCTACCTCTGTACTCATTGTGGCCGCCCAGGACACTTGGTTGACCGCTGCTGGACAAAGCATCCGCATCTTCGTCCCACTGGTGATACTCCTACTTCTTCCAAGCCATCTGCCTCCGTGGCCACGACTTCAGGTAGTGCCCACGTGGTTACCCAAGGTAAATGGCTAATCGACTCTGGCGCCACTAATCATATGACGGGCAATCCTCAGTGCTTTTCTCTCCTAGAAACACATGATCGGTTGCCCCCTGTTCTCGTTGCGGATGGTTCTCCCTCTCCGGTGCATGGAACGGGCATGGTTCAAGTTACTCCGTCCCTTTGCCTGGCGGATACTCTTTATGTGCCCAAGTTTCCGAGCAATTTATTGTCGGTTACTTCTCTTTGCAAGCAACTTCAGTGTTCGGTAACATTTACTCCTTCTTCTTGTTCGTTTCAGGACCCGGACTCCAAGCGGACGATTGCTACTGGGACTGAGAGGGGCGGTCTCTACTTCCTTGATGATGTATCTACTCTTACCGTCTTCTCTCCCGCTTCTACAGATCTTCTTCAGTGGCACCTTCGCCTGGGGCATCCTCCCTCGCGTCTCATCCACCAACTGTTTCCTCACCTACCTCAGCAGGACTCTCCTATCAACTGTGATGCCTGTCAACTGGGCAAGCATCACCGTTCTCCCTTTCCTCCTAAGAAAGGTCGTGGCTCTTCCAAGCCGTTCGACCTTATTCACTCTGATGTTTGGGGACCTTCCCCTACCCTCACCATCGGGCGTGGAAGTTCCTATTTTGTAACCTTTATTGATGATTATTCTCGATGTACGTGGGTGTATCTATTAAAGGATCGCTCCGAACTTTTTTCTGTATGGACGTCATTTTATTATATGATTAAAAATCAATTTGATGCTTCTGTCAAAATTTTTCGCTCTGATAATGCAAAAGAGTATCTGAGTAGTGATTTCGCTTCTTTCTGTACGCAACATGGCATCATTCATCAAACTAGCTGCGTCTATACCTCCCAGCAAAATGGGGTGGCGGAACGTAAAAACCGTCACCTCCTCGATGTCGCTCGCACTCTCATGACGCAGATGCAGGTTCCTCGTAGCTATTGGGGCTACGCGGTCCTCATCTCCTGCTACCTCATCAATCGCATTCCCTCTACCGTCCTCAAAGGCAAAACCACTTTTTCCATCCTCTATCCCTCCAAGGACCCCTTTCCCTTACCACTCCGCATTTTTGGGTGCACTGCCTTTGTTCATAGCCCTGTCGCAACTCGTGACAAACTGTCCCCTCGTGCTACGAAGTGTATCTTTTTGGGTTACTCCACAACTCAAAAAGGTTACTGCTGCTTTGACCCTGTTCATCGCAAGCAGTTCGTCTCGGCGGATGTGACATTCTTTGAGAATGCCGCCTACTTCTCTTCTGATCTCCCACAGGTCGATGGATCGAACCTCCCTCTTCCTCCTACCGACTCGACCTCTCCACCCATTCTCTCCACCACATCCACTCCTCTTGAGCTTCCTCCATCCCCACCTCCACCAGCCGCTCCTTCTCTTGATCATGATCCTTCTCCCTCGTCCCCTCGGCCGTCTCTCTCTTCTCCCGGGCCAGCTATCTCCGCCACGGATGCACCGGCGACTGAGGAACTCGAGGACCTGGAGCTGCCCATTGCCCTTCGCAAAGGGGTTCGGACGTGCACCCAGCACTCGCTGGCAGCTGTTATTTCTTATGATCGGCTAACACCTTCTCGCAGGGACTTCGCCCTAGCCATCTCCGCGACTACCACACCTCGCACCTACCAGGAAGCCCTTGATATTCCTCACTGGAAGGCTGCCATGGATGACGAGATTGCTACTCTCTCTGACCGGGGCACTTGGACCCTTGTGCCTCCTCCTTTTGGCACGGATGTGGTTTGTTGTCGCTGGGTGTTTGTCGTCAAGTTCCGTCCTGATGGCAGTGTGGACCGGTACAAAGCCCGTCTTGTTGCAAAAGGGTTTACTCAGACCTATGGTGTTGATTACTTTGACACGTTCTCGCCAGTTGCTCGCCTCAGCACCATTCGGGTCCTTTTATCGGTGGCGGTCAACAGGGATTGGCCTATTTCGCAGTTGGACATCAAGAATGCCTTCCTCTATGGTGATCTTCACGAGGACGTCTACATGGAGCAACCTCCTGGGTATGTTGCTCAGGGGGAGACTCAAGTATGTCGGTTGAAGAAGGCCATCTATGGCCTAAAGCAAAGTCCCAGGGCGTGGTTCGATAAGTTCAGTAGCATCGTTGGGGCTATCGGTTTCACCAGGAGTTCGGCTGATCACTCCTTGTTCATTCGCAAGACATCTTCGGGTCTGGTTGTGCTAGCTGTTTACGTGGACGATATTCTTCTTACTGGTGACGATCAAGCTGGTGTAGCCTTGACGAAGGTCCATATCCGCCAACACCTAGTCACGAAGGATATGGGTTCTCCAAAATACTTCTTGGGAATTGAAATCTCTCGGAAACCGTGTTCCTTGGTTCTCTCCCAACGGAAGTATGCTCTTGATTTGTTGAAAGAGGCAGGATTGACGGGTGCTAAACCTGCCCGGTGTCCCATGGCTCCTAGAGAAGACAAGACATGGACAGACGAATCACCACCTCTATTGGATACTACGAGGTATCGGCGTCTTGTTGGCAAACTCATCTACCTTACGGTGACCAGACCAGACATCTCCTATGCAGTGGGAAAGGTCAGCCAGTTTATGCAGTCGCCTAGGGAATGTCATCTTCAATCCGCTCTAAGGATATTGGAGTATGTGAAGTCCGCACCTGGGAAAGGTCTTCTCTTTCAGAAAAACGGTCACCTAAGAGTCGAAGCGTACTCCGACGCTAGCTATGCGGACGACAAAGGGGATCGCAAGTCGACTTCCGGATTTTGCACGTTTGTTGGAGGAAACTTGGTTAGCTGGAAGAGCAAGAAGCAGTCAGTAGTCTCCAGGTCTAGTGCGGAAGCAGAATATCGTAGCATGGCATCAACCACGTGTGAGTTAAAATGGTTGCGGGCTCTCATGCTGGATCTAGGAGAGGTCTACAACTATCCTCTTCTCATGTTCTGCGACAACAAAGCTGCGATCTACATTTCTAAAAATCCAGTCTTCCATGAGCGAACAAAGCACATAGAGGTTGATTGTCACTTCATTCGAGAAGAAGTGTTGAAGAACCAGATTTGCACTCCGTTTGTTACCTCGGAGAAAGAGCTGGCAGATATATTCACAAAACCTGTGTCCGCCTCTTTCTTCCACATTTGCAGCAAGCTAGGCATGATTGACATCTATGCTCCAGCTTGAGGGGGAGTGTTGCTGTATAGACCTGGGCGGACTGGCGGCTAGGACTGGCGGTTTGGTAGCCGGGCGGTCAGCCCGGCTAATCTCTGTGTTGCTGTATAGACCTTGGCGGACAGGCGGCTAAGACTGGCGGTTTGGTAGCCGGGCGGTCTGCCGGCTAATCTCTGGGATCTCGGTGGTCGGCTGCGTGTTCTCTGGTGGTGACCGGGCGGTTAGTGCCTACTAACCGCACGGTTAGGCGGTCTCCTGGGCGGATTGGCGGTTAGCTTTGTAGATGATGTTTTTGTGTATTTAGTCCCACATTGGGTATTTTTATTCTCTCACATCTCCTCCATTCTATATAAGGGAGGCTATACCTTTGTAATACTTACTTTTTTGGATAATAAAAATTGCATTCTCCACTTTCCGGTTTCTATATTTCTATTCGCACAATCAACACCCGCCCTCAGGCTCCCATCTAGCTGACAGGCCTGGTGGTAGCACCCAGGAAAGGAAAATGTTCTAAGTATTCTCGCTCTGGGGTTAGATCTCGATTCTCCCGCTGCCAGGCTCCCTCCAAGCTGGCAGGGCCGGGGTCTCGATGAACGTCGTTATGACCCTGGAGCTGAGCCCGGAGGATGTTCAACACCCGCCCTCAGGCTCCCATCCAGCTGACAGGCCTGGTGGTAGCACCCAGGAGAGGAAAATGTCCTAAGTGTTCTTGCTCTGGGGTTAGGTCTCGATTCCCCCGCTGTCAGGCTCCTTCCAAGCTGGCAGGGTCGGGGTCTCGATGGACGTCGCCATGACCCTGGGGCTGAGCCCTGAGGATGTTCAACAATCATGGAGTCCAAGGGGTCCTGTTTCCCTTAGTTGTCTGACTAGAAAGGATTTTTTGCCCCACCTAGTCGAAGGAAAAATGTGCCTCCCGCGCAAGCCTGGACTCGCAGGGGTCAGCTCGGCAGTAGATCTTTTCCCGGAATGATAGGCGGACACCTGCGACGGCCGCTCTCGCAAAGGTCACATAGCGAGTAGGCCGAGAAATCGCGGGTCTGGTCGCTGCCAATGCTCAAGGCCTCTCGCCGAGCGCGAATCCTAACTCACGTGCATTCTAGCGTTGAAGGTAAAAAAGAGATAGAAAAATTCTTTTCATTATATTTGCAAAAAGGGGAAGGGCTCGCCCCGGCGAGATTACAAAAAGGGGGGTGATGATTACAAGAAGAAAGAGTAGAGAAAGGGGGGGAAGTTCGGTCAGCTCTCGCCCTCCTCTCCCGAATGGCGATCCTCCTCGCCTCCGAGCGACTTTTCCTTGTCCTTCGCCCCATCGAAGAGGGAGCCGAAGCACTCCTCCTTCTCGCTGGGCGGGGACGGCGGGAACAGGCTCGGCAGAAGATCCCGGACCGCCACCTCCTCGCAGCCCTCGGCCAGAATTCCCGATCCTTTCATGGCGTCCAGGAGGCATTCAGCAGACTCGATCGAGTTGACTCGCAGCCGCTCCATGACCTCCCCCTCGCCGAAAACCCGGGGTCGCTTGTAGGGGAAAGGGGGCTCGGCACTGTCTGGGGGAAGAGGGCTTCCGTCAGCCGACGGACCTCGCCTTGGAGACAGCGGTTCTGCTCCTTTAGCGCCTCCACCTCGGTCGCCGACCGAGCAGCAAGGGTCTCCTGCTCGCGCGAGCTGGCCTCCTGATCCGCGAGGCGGAGCCGCAGCAGGGCAGTCTCGCCCTCCAACTCGCTAGCGCGAGCCTGCAACACCTTGGCGGACTCGGCATCCTGAAAAGCAAAAAGGTCAGATTCTCGGTAAAATATTTTCTAAGTTAAAAAGATAGTTGGTCGGCTCTTACCAGCTCGCCCGAGGCCTCGTCGAGTAAGCGCTCGGCAATGCCGAACCGCCGCTCCGCGTCAGCAGCTTTCTCCGCCGCCAGGTCGCGCTCCTGCTCGGCTTTTACCAGGAGTTGGCTGAGCTGGAAGCCGCGGCGGACCATCATATGGTGAAGTTCGAAGGCCCTCAGATGAGCCTGCAGACCCTCGTGGCCTATCTGCCGAGGAGTCAAGTTCTTGTAGGCATCGGCGCCCTCCCGGCCATAGAGGCCGAAGCCAAGGGCAAACGCGTGGCCCGTGGGAGGCCGGCGAGCTCCCCAGGAGGGAGCGCGAGTGGAGACGGAGACGCGGTGGGCCTCCTCATCCCAGAGCAGCATCGGCTCGCCAGCCACATCCTTGCTCCTTCCCCCCTTCCCGAAGTGGGGGTGGTCCTTTGGAGCTCCCGAGCCACTGGGGGCAACCTCCTCGACGGAAGGAGGAGAGGACCCGCGCTTCTTCCCGCGGGGGGATGATGTCTCCTTCAGCGGGCTCGCCGGGGCTTCGTCGGAGAAAACCTCCGGCGAGCTCATGAACCTGACGGGCGACACGGGCTGCTGTGGCAGGCCTCGCGAGACCACCCTCGCCTTTTTAGGGGCCGGGGGGCGGTGAACCGAGCTCGGCCCCCCAAGCTCCAGCTGCCTCTTACTGGAGGGCTTGCCTCTGACCTTCTCTTCCCGGCACGCCTCAGCCGCGGCTCGGGCCCGCTCAAGCGGGTCCGAAAACACTCCCGGGTCGGCAAAGGGAGGGTTCACCGGGATCAATCGCTCCCCTGCAAAAAAAAACTTAGCCAAAAAAATAAGGTTCTGATCGATTAGGCCAAGTGGCGAGCAGAAGGTGGGCGAGATAAACCTTCACCAGGAAGGACAGGCGGCAGGGATTCGAGGCCGCGACGGAGGAAGACGACTTCAAAGTCCTTGTACAGAAAGAACTTGTGGAGCTCGACGTCATTGCCAGACACGGACGGCGGCCGGTACACCTCCTCGCTCTTCTGCAGGGGCGAGAAGGGAATATTGCCGAGGTCGCCCCGGATGAAGGCGATCTTCGACATCCAGTTGTGATTTTTGTTGGCGACCTCGCGGATCTTTATGGACGTACCGCCGAAGAAGGCGACCCCGTCGGCGTTGGCTTTGTAGGAGAAGAGCTTGCGGAAGACGGTGAGGTTGAACTCGATCCGCTCTCGGCGGAGGTAGCAGGCAAACCCCACTATCATCGCGATGGCGTTGGGGTTGAGCTGCGCGGGCACAGCGCCGTAGTACTTGAGTACCTGGCGGACCTCCGGCCAGAGCGGCTGGCGCAACCCCACCTCAAAGTGCGAGATGGGGAAGGCGAGCTCATCCTCAAAGAACGAGTTGATGGCCTCATGCTCCGCCGGGAGGCGAGCCACAAAGCCGGCGGGGACATGATCCGCCACAAACTCGGCGAGCTCGCTCGCCGTGGTGTTACCCTCGAAGAAACAGTGGTCCGTGAAGTTCTGGGCGCACTTGGAGCGGCCCTCGGAGTCGGGGTTTCCTTTACCCATGCTCGCTGTGGGAACGAAAGCATGCGAGCAATAGGTAGGGAGAGCAAGGGAAGGAAGAAATGAGAAGGCAATAAAGGCGTAGCCGGGGGTAGGTGGGGATCCCTATTTATAGAAAAAGGCAGGGGAAGCGAAACCGACTGACCAGCCCGGCTCGCATACCCTATTTTTGCGTATCCCGTCTCGCCGCTCTCTACTCGCCGACCTAGACGAGCCTAGCTGAGGAATTCGAAAAGGCACGCACCGCTCGAAGGAGAAAAGATTCGCTCGCATGATAAAAATTTATACACTTTATTAGCATTAGAAAAGCAAATTGTCCAGAACAGAGAAAAGCAGAAAAGCGCGCGCATAAACCAGGCGACAGTGGGGGCGAGTACCGGTCGGCTCGTAAGGGAGCCGTCCTCAATTACCCCAGTCTCGCCGACCCGATGCCGCCAGCCGCTGCGCAAAAAGTTGCCGAAGCTGCCCCAGGTTCCTGTTCGCCGCTCGCAGGTTCTCGTCAATCTCGTCGAAGAGTATGGAGGAAGACGTCGCCGCATATACCGAGCTGACCCTCGGCTCGCCAGCAAGTCGCGCGCATTCCTCCTGCAGTCTGGAATTGTCTTTCTTCAGCTCCTGGAGCTTGCGTACTAACTTTTTGAGGACCAGTTGGCTCCGCCTCGACCGTTCGGGGCTGTCCACCTCTGAGTCCAAGAAGAGTTCCAAAGCGCGCGGCGATGGAAGGGGCGAGTAGACGGCCTGTTCGGCTGCGTCATCAGCCCCAGATCGGTTAGGGAAGCCTGCACAGGGAAATCGAGATAGTGAGTGGGAGGAGCGAGCGTCAGTTAGAATCGTAAGCAAAATAAGGGGGTCAGGGACATACCTTCAAGATCTCGGGTGGAAGCGGGAGCAGATGTGTGCTCGGCATCCACCTCGGTAGCCGCAGGAGCAGTGGAGGGTTGTTGAGAGTGAAGGCGAGCCGGCGATACCAGCCCCCGCGAGTCCGGCTCCACAAGGGGCGAGTCTCGCGGGCGCGGGTCAGAGGGTGACTCGGGCCCCTTGGCAGGTAGACTCTCGACCCTTAGCGTGGAGACCTCGCCGCCTTGGTCCTGTTCGGCGGTAAGATCCACAAAGTCTTTGTCATGAGGGGCCAGGGCAGAACGGTTGGAAGAGTCGGAGCCATTGGCCAAAGTGTTCTTTAGGTCAGTGAAGATGTGCTCGGCCTCGGGAGGAAAAGGTCTCGCCCTCTTGGCCGAGCCAAATTCAGCAAAACGGCGAGCCGGGGCGCTCAGATTCGTCAGGGCCGCAGCGCGAAGGGCGGTCTCCTCACAGGATTTCGCGAGTCGTTCCATGACTTCTTTTGGGAGTGGCATCTCGACAGGGCTTAAGTAAAGAGAGGGGCGGAGGTCAGTCGAGCAGGCGGGCATGTATATATAGCCACCGGTGGGTCCTACCAAGAGATTCCTTTCGGCTCCTGTCGCACTCGCAGGATCCTAGTGGGTTGGATGTTTCTTTCCGAGTTTGTGCCAACCTCGCAAAAAGCGGGGATTGTGTGCAACCCCGTATCCAGCGAGTGAGCTAACAGGAGCCGATCCGGCCGGCCTAGACCGCCCCCGAGCCCCAGGCGAGTTCAGCAGGGTATGCCGAGCCCAGCATGCCGAGTACGGGATCGGCAATCGTCGAGCCGAGCTCGAAGATCGTGGAGCTGAGCCCGACGAGAGGAAGCCGAGCTCGAAGATCGTGGAGCTGAGCCCGACGAGAGGAAGCCGTTCATCGTGGGCCCGGCCGAGTACGTGCTCGTCTAGAGCCACGGGGTTGGCGAGTACTCGCGCGGCCATCATCGGCGAGCAGGGGATTCAGGCCCGACTTTCCCAGGCTTGAGGCGAGGCGAGCCAGGTCCACGGCGCTGCGAGAGGCGAGTTTACTCGCCGCTCTTCACCTCGGCGCAGGGGGAGCCTTCTCGCGCCCGTACTCGCCACCCCCACTCAATGAGCTCTTCTCAGGGCCGGCTCGCCCTTCAGTTGTGGGGTGTTTTTTACCATGTTACCCCCTTTTTCTTGGATTGCCTATATTCCTCGAAAACAGTGACGTCTGGTTATTTGCAGACCATCTTTTCCTATAAATAGAACCCAAGGGGTACCTCAGAGGACACGCTTTCTTGTGTCCGGTCTTCTAGTGCTTTCTGAGGTACCTTAGCTTCAGCACTTGGCTAAGGAGGGGAAGCGCTCTAAGATCTTCCGGGTGTGTGGAGGGACCTCCGTGCTGAAGCCTTGGGTCTGTTCCCGGTCCTTCTCCCTTGCTACTTGGGCTTGTGGGTAGAGAAGTAAGTGTGTGATCACCCCTTCCGCAAGGGTCGGACTCCACTGGGACCGATTTTTCGGTTTCAACAAGGAGGAAGAGAGAGGTAATCCTGGAAATAAATCTAAAACATTACAAAAAAATCCATCACCGATTATTTATTTTAAAAACCTGAGTGAATATTGAACCTGGAGACGGATCGCTGTAAAACCAGCGGAGCAGTGGGTCTTGGAAAACCAACGGGAGGCCTTGGAAAACCAACGGGAGGCCTTGGAAAACCAGCGGAAGAAGAATAAGACCAACGATCGAATGTGGAGATGGATCGCCAACAGGAGGCCTTGGAAAACCAGCGGAAGAAGAAGAAAAAGACCGGCGATCAAATCCTGAGATGAATCGCTTAGAGTTAGGAGATAAAGAGCTCGACATGAGAGCGCAGTCGAGGAGAACGACACTACCGGGAGCTTGATGTGCAGTAAAGCAGCGGGTCGGGAGAGAACCTTGCGTGAATGTCGAACCCATGTTCCGTCTGCGAGAGAGGCTTCGGCCTTCCACTTTCGGCCTTCGGCAAACACACGTCTGAACGCAGGAAAAATGAGCTCCAGGCTCCAGTTTGAAATATATCTATACGTGACTTTTTTAAAAACGGCATTTTCGTTGATCTGCTCTTTTAAACGCCCAAGAAATCAAAATCGTCATTTTCACCTGACTGAAACAGAGCGGATGAGCAAATACAAACATACCCAAAATCATAAATGTAAGAAGCGCAACAGACCAAAACAATAAAAGCACTTAAAGCATATTAAACACTTATATGAACCATAACAAATAATTTGAGCTTGAACAACACATAAAACAAGCCTTTTCGAGTAAACAATTTCAAGTTAACGCTCATTAGCAAGAGCCTTTGCAACTAGAGACTGGCTTAAAAACACATATTTAAGGCGAGGGTTGTTTCTGTAGAGAATAGCCCAAAAGCTTGTATGTATTACTTTTGTATCAAAACACAAGGGGAGAATACAAATATATAGGAAAGAGGAGAGAAGAATAAATCTTATACATGATGTGGGACTAAAGAAGAAGGAGAGTGAAATAAAGAAAGAGGGCCCAATAATGGGCCATTTACATGGGCTTTTCCAATACTCCCCCGCAAGCAAAAGCGTACAAGTCGTATGCGCCAAGCTTGGATAGGCACTGATAGAAGAGGGTACTTGGTAGAGCTTTTGTGAGGACGTCCGCGACCTGTTCAGTACCCGGAACATGCTTGAGCTCGATCTTCTTCATGCGGACTTTCTCTCGAATGAAATGACAATCTACCTCAATATGCTTCGTTCTTTCGTGAAAGACCGGGTTCTTGGCAATATGTATAGCAGCTTGACTGTCACATAGGAGGAGAGCTGGTGAAGAAAGCCTTACACCAAGGTCGGCAAGGAGACTCTCAATCCATGTGAGTTCTGAGACCACAGAAGTCATTGCCTGATATTCTGCTTCTGCTGAGGATCGAGCAACCACTGCTTGTTTCTTGCTCCGCCAAGTAATCAGATGTCCTCCAAAATATGTGCAGAACCCGCTAGTGGATCGTCGATCATCAAGAGAGCCTGCGTAGTCGGCATCAGAATATGCCACCAATGTTGGGATTGAAGAAGAGGTTTTGTATACAAGTCCTTGGCCAGGAGCTGTATTGAGGTATTTGAGAATCCGTTCCACTGCCTGAAGATGAGAGCTTCGAGGAGAGTGCATATACCGACTAACGAGCCCCACAGCGAAGGATATATCAGGTCTTGTTACCGTTAGGTAGATAAGTTTCTCAACTAGACGACGGTAATATTCTGGATTTTGTAGAAGAGTATCAGACTCTGAGGCCTGAGCACATAGTTTGTAATTGACATCCATGAGAGTATTCGCAGGTTTGCAGCCAGAGTAGCCTGCATCATGAAGAAGATCTAGGCAGTATTTTCGCTGAGAGAGAACCAGACCATCTGATCGTCTAGCAACCTCCAGACCTAGGAAGTACCGAAGGTGTCCCAGATCTTTAGTTTGGAAAACGGAGCTCAGATGTTGCTTAACGTCCTGTATGTCGTTCGAGTCGTCTCCAGTAATGTTGATGTCGTCGACATATACCAATAGGAGAACCGTACTCGTTGCCTGGTGGCGAGTAAACAATGAGAAGTCAGTCGAGCTCCAAGTGAAGCCAATTTCCCGGAGAGCTTTGCTGAACTTGTCGAACCATGCCCGAGGGGATTGTTTGAGACCATAGAGCGATTTGAGAAGGTGACACACCCGAGACTCCCTCGTGGTCTCAAACCCGGGAGGTTGCTGCATGTAAACCGTTTCGTGGAGTTCGTCATTCAGAAAAGCATTGTTGATGTCTAGTTGAAGGGCCATTGGCGATGGACAGCAACCGAGATGAGAACGCGGACCGTGTTGAGCTTTGCTACCAGAGAGAAAGTCTCGTTATAGTCGAGACCTTGTTGCTGGGTGAAGCCACGAGCTACCAGGCGAGCTTTGAGTCTGTCAATGGTCTCATCAGGAGCATGTTTGATGACAAATACCCATTTGCACCCAACTGGTTTCTGTCCGGGAGGAAGGGGCACCAGGGTCCAAGTCTGGTTTGCCCAAAGAGCAGCCATTTCTTCTTCCATGGCAGCGCGCCACCCTGGATGTTGAAGAGCCTCCTATACGGAGTTAGGAATAGAGATCAAGGATAGTGAAGTAGCCAATATCTGAAGAGGTGGAGAGAGGCGATGTAGAGAAACATAGTTGGCCATCAAATGAGCTGTAGAGACGGGCACCGGAGTAGCAGAACACGGAGAAGCCGAGGTCGAAGCCGACTGCATAGGAGCAACGGAAGGAGGAGGGCGGCGAGTGTAGACCCGAATGACGGGTGGCTTAGGGGGAGCAATAGTGGGAGTGGGCTGAGGGATGGTTGGAGGCGAGTTGACGGGGATAACCGGACGTGGAATGGAAGGTGGTAGAGAGGTTGGTGGTAGAAGAGGTGGTAAAGGAGGAGGGAAGAAGGGTTGATCCTCCCAGAAGGTAACATCAGCGGACACAGAGACCTTCCGGGTAACCGAAGAATAACGCACATAGCCCTTTTGGGTGCAGGAGTAGCCGACGAAAATGTGTTTCGTTGCACGGGGATCCATTTTGTCGATAGTGGGACCCAGGGTATGGACAAACAAGTACAGCCAAAGACCCTGGGTGTGAGAAGAAAGGTTGGTGCGGAGGGAAAGAAAAGGCCAAATGGGGTAGCATTTTGGAGAACCGAAGAGGGGAGACGGTTGATGAGAAAGCACGCAGTGGAGACCGCAAAGTTCCAGTATACTTTGGGAACATGCATGTGAAGCATGAGGGATCGAGCAACATCAAGAAGGTGGCGGTTCTTTCGTTCTGCGACCCCGTTTTGTTGAGGGGTGTAGGGAAAAGATGTCTGATGAACAATACCGAAGTTCGCGCATAGATTTGCAAACTCGTGGCTAGTGTACTCACGGGTATTATCAAAGCGGAATGTTTTGATAGTAGTAGAGAATTGCGTACGAGTCTCTAACACAAAAGTCCGAAAGACACGAGGAAGCTCTGAGCGATCACGAAGTAAATATAACCATGTGGTGCGAGAGTAATCGTCAATGAACGTTATAAAGTAACGATAACCAGAGATACTTGTAACCTTACACGGACCCCAAATATCAGAATGTATTAAATCAAAAGGAGCAGAGCTCCGAGTACAATGTGCGGGAAAAGAAGAACGTGACTGTTTGCCAATAATACAGGAATCACACTTAAATGCAGGAAGGGATACGTCAGGAAGCGCCTTCTGAAGGAGAGATAAAGGAGCATGCCCAAGACGGCAATGCCAATTACTGGATGATACAGAGGAAAGGGCGGTAGAAGAGACATCGAGGAGGTAGAGCCCATTCTGCAGCCCCCCTACCAATGGTAATCTGCGTCTGCCGATCCTGTATCAAAAAACCAGAAGAGGTGAAGGTGATATAGCAGTTCATATCAGTAGTAAGACGGTCAACAGATAGTAAATTAAATGGTGATGCCGGCACATAAAGAGCGGAGCGAAGAGAGATGGAGGGGTGGATCAAGAGATCAGCACATCCGGAGACCGGAACAATCGCACCGTTGGCCACGGTAATAGACGTGGGATGAGGAGCATCTGAGAACCTTGGAGGCAGCTGTGAGGTGATGTGGTGGGTGGCTCCCGAGTCCAGGATCCAACGGGAACTGGAGGAAAGACAGGCAGTACCTGTAGTGGAGGTGGATGCAATACCTGCAGTAGAGGTGGAGGCAACCGAAGCAGACGGAGGGTTGAGTAGCCCCTGGATTTGTTGCAGCTGAAGGCGAATAGCCTCAAGGTCCGTACCGGTGGGTGGAGAGCTATCAGCAATAGCAGCAGTAGGCAGGCGAGGAGGGTAGCCATGTTTCTTGTGACAGACTGCTTCAGTGTGTCCATCCCGGCCGCAGTATGAGCACTTTGGGCGACCTAGACCACCACGGCCCCTTCCGCGGGAGCCCGTACGACCACCCCGAGTAGAAGATGGTGTGGGAAGTAAGGGAGGAAGGGTCTGCTGAAGAAGGGCCGGCGATGGTGGTGCAGACGTCTCCAAGGGAGGTGGAACTCGAAGTAACATAGAGCAAACATCTGAGAAGGAGGGGGTAGCAGGTGAAGCCAGAACCTGGACCCGGATACTGTGAAGGTGTGGCGGGACTCGAGCCATAATCATAGCAATACAAACAGCCTCCTTCTGGGCACGATGAGCAGCGAGATCAGTGGTGGATGGCTGGTGCTGAATCCAGACCTCCGTGAGAGTCTTAGCACGAGCCACAAAAGAGGTCATGTCTATAGCTTTGCCAACATCCAAAGCTTGAAGATCGGAGATGATGTCAAAGAGGTGCTGGAGGCTGTCCTTGCCCGAGTACAAGGAGTGGAGTTCATCCCACATTGCTTTGGCGGTCTCATGATACATGATCATCTGGTAGGGCTCACCCTCCAGAGATTTGAGGATCCAGGTCTGGACGCGACCGTCATTTCGTAGCCAGTCATCAGTAGTAGGAGAAGGAGGTCCCTGGGTAAGGTGACGCGCAAGGCCCTTGGCTTGCAGGACCCTCCGAGCAGTGAACCCACGGGATGAAGTTTGACTTCCCAGAGAGGGAAAGAGTAGTAATCCGAAGCTCATCGCGGAGTTCAGGAGCAGGAGCCACGCGGTCTGCCGTGGGGGTAGCTGTAGTGGAATCGCTAGAAGACATGGCGACCTGGAGGAGAGGAAGCGAGCATAAACAGCGGACAGGAGCAGAGCAGAAGACAGGCCGCGGTGAGAACAGACGCGCGAGCAAAGGGAGGCCGCGGCGGACTGGAGGAGGCCGCGGCGGACTGGAGGAGGCCGCGGCGGACTGGAGCAGTCCGCGGCGAGTAGAGCACAATAGCTCGTCGAGAAGAGAGAGCAGGCCGCGGTGAGAGGAGAAGGAGAATACAAGCGGGGAGAGCTCGGCAAGTCGCGGTGATGTGCGGCGACTAGAGGGCGACCGCAGCGGGCTAGACCAGTCCGCAAGACAGAAATCGCAGAGAAGAGCGAGTCCGCGGCGGGCAGGGAAAGAACAAGCCCGCCAAAAGAGGAAGGGAGGAAATCCGCAGCGGACAGAGGAAGCGCGCGGACAGAAGGGAGCTCGCCGAGCTCGCAGCGGACAAAAGAGAGCAAGAAGAGGAAGCGAGTTCGCCGAGCTCGCAGCGGACAGAGGGAGACCGCAGATCTAGGAAGCGACTTCGCCGAGCAAGAAGAGGAAGCGAGTTCGCCAAGCTCGCAGCAGACAGAAGGGGACCGCAGAGGTAGGGAGCGAGTTCGCCGAGCTCGCAGCGGACAGGAGGCCGCAGCAGACTATGGGAAGCGGTGGACCCCACAGATCAGAGAGAGGGGGGTATAAAAGGAGCAGAAGATGAGTGGTTCCACGGAAAAAGGAGAGGGAGCGGAGAGGAGAAGGGCAGGCCGCAGAAGCTATGCGACTAGGAGAAGGTGCGGAGTCAAAACCTCAGGCCGCGGAAACCGCAGGCCGACGGGGAAACGTGCGGATAGAAGTCTGAATCCGCAGGAGGCACCGAGTCCCTCTGATACCATGTAGAGAATAGCCCAAAAGCTTGTATGTATTACTTTTGTATCAAAACACACGGGGAGAATACAAATATATAGGAAAGAGGAGAAGAATAAATCCTATACATGATGTGGGACTAAAGAAGAAGGAGAGTGAAATAAAGAAGGAGAGCCCAATAATGGGCCCTTTACATGGGCTTTTCCAATAGTTTCCAACAGAATCTACAATATATGTGCGCAATCAAATATTTATCCATTAGACATTTAAACCATGAAGATAAATGCGAAAACAATTGCATTTGTTGGAAATAGTCGCAATTTTATCAACGATCTCCAATGAATACATAGCATTGTAGATAAAACTGGAAGCATAAAATAAAATAATACGGGCTAAAAAAGAATTGATACCGCAATTCTCCTAGGTTGTGTGCAAATTATATTACAGACACCACCTAAGCCTGATTTAATCATGTCATCCAAAATAAACTGAGGAACCTGCAAAAAAACAATTATAATAATTAAAAAAACTGAGAAACCTGCAACATATGCATGGGGGAAAAATGACTTTGTTAAATATATACAAATAAACTGTCAACAGTGGATTAAACCAGGGACATAACAGTATTGCAAAAAAGCTGCAATCGGCAGTCCTTAAATTAAGAACAGTGGCATTCAGGCTTTTCTCTTTCCACTGTCTTGAACCCAAAAATTGCCAGTAGGAAATATGAGCTTATAGTTGGACAAACATAGTTATCTTGTTCGAAAACCATAGAATGCCTTAACATAGCTTAGTATGTTATTTATTCATTTTATGGTTTCCATTTGCCAAAAGAAGCAAGATTTGCATGTATTGCTGTGATTCGAACGTAAAATACAGATGATAACATTAGATCCTTGATATTAAAATCTTGAAACTTAACGGCATCCAATCATTGGACAGCCCAGGAAATTCCTAGTTCACATTGCAAGAATGTCGTTATTCAGGGGCATTTATTTCTATGTTTTTATGGATTTCTAAGTGGCGTCTTTCCATTGTATTTCGCAAATATCTGGTCTGTGACTAAACGAACAAACATTTTTTACTCTTAAATTTCCTATCAAGTCAAGGAAAGCACACCTGAGTTGTTTTACCAGAACCAGTTTCCCCAGAAACAATGATTACATCATTATCGCTGAACAGTTGCAAGAGATTATCCTGTAGCTTAGCTATAGGTAGAGCTGCTCTAGTCTCCAGCATTTCCTATAGTAAGTAATGCAATAAAGAGAAAAAAAGATGTTCATTGAGTCAATCAAATGAGTATAATGAGTATTCATCACAACAACAAAATAACAGAAGCTATAAAGAGTAATCAAACATAAATAAAGGGGGCAACAATTATTTTCCAAGTAACCAAATGCAAGATCAAAAAGAGACCATGTATTTAGGATTCATCATTTTATTCTGCAACTCTTCTTTCAAAAGTTTGCTCTCCCGTTGTTCACGATAGCTCAAACCTACAAAATCATAAAAGACAATCAGAAGTTAAGAAGTAATAAGAGGACAACCTGAAGCTGCAAAAGAAAATAAATCACAATATAATATCTGGTGGAAAATCGGAACCGGGTCATCTTATTCAGATCAGCAATCGTAACATTGCTTGTTTTTTTTTCATTTTTCGTTTCGAGTTGTATTCTTATTTATTTTTGAATCATAACGATAGGCCAATCGTAGCCATTTGTTGCCACCCCTAGAGTCTATATATTGAGAGTGTGGGCTCTCATTTTGGGTATTGAAGGACTAGAGCATAGAAGCCATCATTTGGTCATTTTGGTGCCGAAGCCGAGTTCCAGGTGCAAAACCTTGGATCCACACCACCACATCGTCGTCCACCACCTTCCTCCCCTTTCATTCTTCCACCAGTTGTCCAAGGGCAGCTGGCAAAACACCTCACCATCCCTACACCGGTCTTTCCCTTCAATTGACCTTCATTTTGCATTTTCTGACGATCGCCAGAAAATATTTCTGGGGACCACCACCACCAATGTAACAACCCGGTTTTATAAAAAATATGTTAAAAGGGGATTTAATTTGATTAATTAAATCTGAGTGGCATTTTTGTAATTGAGCCTAATTGGGTTTCCCCCTTACTAAACAGAGCCCCCCCCCCCCCCAATTAGTCTTTCAGCTAGGGCTTTCCGCAAACCCAACTCCCGCGAGCCGTGATTTCCTTCAGTGCCGTTCTCCCGATCTCCCCCCCCCCCCCCCCGTCTCTCGCAAGCGCACAGCCCGCCGCTCACCTCCCTGTCCTCCAGCGACTCCTCCTGCTTCTGTCGACACCTCCTCCTCTGCTAGGGCGGGCAGCCTCCTGCGGCTTCTCCTTCTCAAGTCGTCGATAGCAACTCCTCAGGCCGCCGGCTGCTTCCTCTCCTCTCCAGAGCTGGAGGTTCTTCTCCCTTCTTCCAAAGGCTTGCAGTAGCCCCTTCCCCTCTAGCAGCCCTCTTCCCTCTTTGTTTTGGTCGGCTTTTGGCTAGAAAGAGCGGCTAGGGTTTACTCCATCTTCCTTGGGCTCCGTATACGCCTAGGGTTTTGCTCGAACCCTCCTCTACTCAGATTTTGGGCTCGGATTTGACTTCCGTGGGTATTATTCTCCCTCCTCTCCTTCTCTATTCAGATTTCCCTATTTTTCTTGGAAGTTTTTATCTCCAAATTTTGTATAACTTGTGTTTCAGATTTCTGCCCCCTTATGATCATCTAACCGTGGTTTGTTTGTGATTTTCGGCGCCGCTCCTCGTTTCAGTTGGTGGGATCATGCAAAAACCTCTCCGAATTAGGGTTTCCCCAAGCCTAAGCGCCGTCAAGACTCCATCTCCGTGTGGTGTCTCCTCTCCCTTCACTTTTGAGGGAGGTGAGTCTCTTAGCCCGCTCTTGATTTAGTTATGTAACGAATAATTGTCTATGTTAGCGTTTGGATTCCTTTATGTCAATATCATTCTTGCTTGCCCTTGAACAGGTTCAAATAAGATTGTTAACATTGCTCGCGCCATTTGGCCGCCACCGTCAGATTCTGCTTCAGCCTTAAGGCAGGTAGAGATCCTTCTCTCTTACAAATATTGAACTTAAATGAATGTCTGTTCTTATGATTTTACGACTCCGCTATTGAATATATGATTCGTCAAATGAATTTAGAACTTGAATGTCTAACACAACATATTAATAGTTTGAGGTTTAAAATATTTGGAGTGATATGAGTTAGTGATCATGAATGATTTATATATATATATATGAGTTTTCACTTAGATGAATGAATCATTTATTTGTGGTATAATTCAAAGAATGGTAGATCGTTGGGCACGAGCAGCAAGTGGCATGATAATAATTGTAACGAATTCTTGTTAGTAAATATATGATCGGTGTGTTATATCATGCTCACAATGTACATATTTTACTTTGAAGATAATCGTGTCTTAGAATGAATTAATCTAGATGAGTCATTGATGTCTCAGAATCGATTCATATCAAACTTACCTCTGCGATTTGCTTGAAAAATATTCTTGTTATTATGACCCTAATCTCTCGAACCCGCAAGCTTTAAAACTCTCTGTTTATTTTCTTTTGTATCATCGAATCTGATTTCTTATGTCTGTCTAATTGCAAGACCTAAGTAGATTTATTTTTGATCTGATTCTTCCCTTTAAGTGAGTCTGTTACTGTTAGGAATCTCCTAAAATATGAATCTTTTAGCTTAATAATATCTTAAGCAATCATTGAAAGGTAGTGTTTAATTGGTGCATCTCCCTGCTTGCATGGTCATGACAAGCAGGAATTTTTCTAATAAGACTTGCATATGAACTGATTGTGAACCATATGCACTCACGAAAAACACCTACACAACACATTAATTACAGCGAAAGATATTAATTCATCAATTATATGTTATACTCTGGAATAGTCTAATAAGTTAACTTGTTTCTGTTTAACTCATGTAGTGGCTTGTCTTGTTAGATTTGGTTCATGAAAACTGGTACTCATACATTTTTGCTTCGGTTATCGTTTTGTACTTTACTGTACTCCTGTTTATTTCAATGTTCTGAGGTTTTTCCTTCTTGTTTTGAAATTGTCTTAGCGTTTATGACAGCGCCGCCAAGTCCTCGAGCCTGATCTGCATTAAGTTCCAGGTTTTATGTTTTCATTTCATTTTCTTTACTGTCAGACATTTCGTTTATGTAATGATATTGATCAGTAAATTATAGACAACTGCTGGGTTATATTATATGTACTGAAATTTAACATCATTTGCATGTTCATTTATCTGAAATTGACATTGCGTGAAAATCTGTATCAAAACTTGTATCATGGGTGTTTTTTAATGCATGTGCACCTGCTACACACTAGCATGTTTCAAAACTTCCGCATAAAAATAACTATTTTCTTTCAAACTAATTATTTTAAAACTATTTTCATTTTTCTCTGCTTCTGCCTTAACAGGCATGGTTTTCTTTCCGCCCATGAATGTGGCATCACGGCCCGCCCTAAGCGCACTCTGACTTTTGTTGAGATGGGTCATGACAACCAGTCAACAACCACCTCCATAACTGCCTCCACTACCCCACTTTCTCCTCTCCCCTAAATTTTAGACATTTCTCCTAAAATTAAGGTCCATCACCCCCACTCCTCCCTTTCTACATTCAGCCCCTCACTCGGCCCAGTCGAACAACCAACTCCCCCCCCTCCTAATTTAGGAATCTCCCCTTAATTTCAGCCCCACTACTTCCATAATTCCACCTACCAGTCACCCCCCCCCCAATTTCTCCTCTCCCATAAATTTTAGACATTTCTCCTAAAATTAAGGCTCATCACCCCCACCACTCCCTTTCTACAGTCGGCCCCTCACTCAGTCCAGCCGAACAACCAACCCGGCAAGAAGACTGTTGGGTGTCGGTGGGTCTACACCATCAAGTATAATGCTGATGGGTCTCTTGCACGCTACAAGGCTCGCCTTGTCGCGAAGGGCTTCACCCAGACTCCAGCGGATTACGGGGTGACCTTTGCCCCTGTGGCCAAGCTTTCTACTGTCCGCCTTCTTGTTTCCCTCGTTGCCTGCCTTGGATGGCCTCTTCACCAGCTGGACGTGCCGAATGTCTTTCTTAATGGCTCTCTTAATGAGGAGATTTATATGGATCCGTCGCCCGGTTACGAGCTTCAGGGGGAGTATTTGGGACGTGTCTGTCTTCTGCTGATGGCTCTGTATGGGCTGAGTCCCCTCGTGCGTGGTTTGAGCGGTTTGGGACTGTTGTGCTTCAGAATGGGTTCACCAGATGTCACGCAGATCACACATGCTTTGTTCGGACTGCTGCAGATGGTCGCATGGTTATTATTCTTGTCTATGTGGATGATATCATCCTTACTGGTGATGACAGCTCGGGTATTCTTCAGATTAAGGAGGTGCTTCGGACGGCATTTGAGGTAAAAGATCTTGGACCTCTGAAGTACTTTCTCGGAATTGAGGTGGCCAGATCCAAGCAGGGGATCTCCATGTCTCAGCGCAAGTATACACTCGACCTTTTGAGTGATACTGGCCTTCTTGGGTGCTCTCCAGTATCTACACCCATGGACCCGAACCACCGCTTACATGCTGAATCCGGCGACCCTCTCCCTGATCCGGGCAGATACCAGCGTCTTGTTGGCAGGCTTATCTACTTGACCAACACTCGCCCAGATATTAGCTTTGCTGTGAGTGGGGTCAGCCAATTCATGCATGCCCCCCGTACTTCTCACCTTGATGCAATTTTTCGGATACTTCACTACTTGAAGGGATCGCCTGGCCTCGGGCTCTTCTACCGTTCGTCCCCATCTCCCGGACTTATCTGTTACACAGATTCTGACTATGCTGGTTCAATCACTGATCGGCGCTCTACTTCAGGGATGTGTACTTTCTATGGTGGCAATCTCATTTCCTGGAAGAGCAAGAAGCAGAGTGTCGTCTCCCGCTCCTCTGCTGAAGCTGAGTACCGAGCTATGGCCCATGGAGCCACGGAGCTCCTTTGGCTTCGTACTCTCTTGACCGAGCTGGGCTTTCCTCCTTCCGGTTCCTCGACGCTGGTGTGTGACAACCAGTCTGCTCTCATGCTATCCTCCGACTCTGTTCTCCACGAGAGGACTAAGCATATCGAGGTTGATATTCATTTTCTCCGGGAGCACATTCGTTCAGGGACTCTTGCCACGACCTATGCTCCCTCCGCCGAGCAGACTGCAGATGCCTTCACCAAAGCGGTTGGACCTTCCAGACTTCTCTCTACTTATGGCAAGCTGGACTTGCTTGATCTCTTCGCGCCAGCTTGAGGGGGAGTATTGGTTATGTTGGATGGTGGTGTGCGGATAGCATTTATCCTTGTATTGTGTATTACTATTTATATCCCCCCCTATGAGGATGAAAAGTGTGTGATTATTATTTTCTCCTTTACTCTTTCTTCCCACTGCACCCAATTTGCCAACTTTTCAAACTCGGTGCGGTACTCCATCACCGTCCCCTTCTGCTGCAACTTCTGGAGAAGGGCCTCAAAATCCTCGTATTCCAGGGGTCCAAACCGGGCCGTAAATCCCTCCACAAACACTGCCCAGGGAACGTAGTCTCGGCCCCGTAAAAACCACTGCGTCCACTGGAAGGCATCATCCTCCAGATGGAAGGATGCAAGTTGAACCCATTGCCCTTCTGGCACATCCTGATAACTGAAGAAAAGTTCTGCTTTTTGTATCCACTCCAACGCGTCTCCTCCGTTGAATTTGGGGAAATTCATGTGGGTTAATTTTGGGGGCATGTACGCCCTCGGTGCGCCTAGTCCTTGCCAACCATGATTGTGCTCGTAGCCGGCTGGTCTCCTTTGCTCCACCGGTTCGGGAAACCCGCCCGGATATCCTTGCGGATACATTGCTCCCACTGAAAGAGGTTGGCCGGCCCAAGGAATGCCCGGCCCGAAGCCTCCTACTGGTCTGAAGCCCCCCGGTTGAGGGAGAAGCCCTCCCGCGCCCAGCGGAGGTGGTCCGGCCTGACCTGCAGGTCTCCCGACCCCTCCCCAGTCCTCTCCGACCCACCGTCAGGGGGTGCGGCTTGCGCCGAAGTCCCTGATGCCGCCCTGGGACGATCCCGTGCCCGAAGGGTTCGGGCGGTGCCTCTCGCCTGCTGCCGCCATCCACGCGTCGGAGTTCCCGCTGATCCTGCGCCCTAGCACCGGCCCTGTCGCCGCCTCCCCTAAAATCGGACCCGCCGGGTGAGATCCCGTCGTTTCGAGTCTGGGGTTTCGAGATCCACCGTTCTCTTCGCTCGCCAGGCTCTTCCCTTTCAGATTTTGCGCTAGTAACGCCTTGATCTTCTCCATCCGAGCGTCGATCCGTTCTTCAAGTCGTTGCGTTGACGTCCTCATGTTTTCCTCTATGGCGGCTACCGAATCCGTCAATCCAACAAAGTTTTCTTGTAGGGTTTCCAAGCGGTTGATTTCTTCTTGCGTTCAGATAGTAACCATGGTGGAGAAACGTTGCTTTGATACCAAATGTTAGGAGAAGAGAGGGGGAAGAGAGATCTAGAGAGGAAGAGAAATGGAAATTAGGGTTGAAGAGAGAAGAGAGGGAAATGCCTTAGTTCTTGCATGCCTCCACAAGAGAGCAGCCCGGATATAAATACCCGGGCCAAGGAGGGGCCGGCCGGCCCCTCCAAAAGGGGCTGAACCCGTTGGTTCAGCCCTGTCCGGCCGGTTCACCGAGTGGGGGCTGAACCAGATGGTTCAGCCCCATTGTTGTTTGTCGACTCCTTGCGCCTACGAACATATTGACGCCCCGAGAAGCGTAACGGTGGTGTAACAGTATGTTATTTCTTTATCATTGGGCAGCGTGTTTGTTCTCTATTTCAAGAGATAGTGGTTTATAATCATTGTTTTCAATTATTTTGGTCTTTGTATTTGCTCTTTCAATTAGTAATTTGATTTTGCATACTCTCGCGCTTATACTAACTCTCTTGTTTCCTTTCTTGAATGCTTTAACTATTGCGGTTATTGTTCATCATTGATTTATAAAGAAAAGTTATTGTGTTACGCGCGTGGGCATATCTTATTTAATTTTGTATTGTTTTGTTTTATGTTTAATGATATGTGAGACCCCCTCCCTCTATAAAGAGGTGGTATGGGAGAGTTGTCTTCATCTTTTGTTCATTAGGGTTTTGGGTCTCCATCTTGGAGAAGGGGCTTCTTGGAGGAATCAGCCTCCAAAAGTTGGGCACAAGTATATCTCGTGTTTGTATCATTATTTTCAATTAGTGCAAGCAATTTCTCCTTCCAGTAACATTGATCCGACCTGCCCTTCCACCTGCATGGCGCGTGTCGCTGGGTTCCGCACTGTCACTTTCTCTTCGTCCACACCGGCAGAGCGGATCCTCCAGCAAGTCTCGCTGCGATCGTCCACATTTCCCAATATCTTGTAGCATCGCATCGTTCGTCGACCGTGCACCTGCGTCGCGCCCTCTCGGCGCAGTCTCCAGACTTCGCCGCAAGCCTGCATCGCGTCTTCTGCCCCCCCCCCCCCGCCACCGTCAGCACCAGATCACACTCCAAACCGTTCGCTCGCGCATCCCAGTGTCCAGATCTCGGCGCTCTAGCACAACTCCAACCCGTTCCACCCAGATCTCACCGCTCCAGCATCGCACCAGTCCGGCATCACATGGGCATCTGTGTCCGTCCGTTCGATCCTTCAGCCAACATCGCTCCAGCGGCCTGATCCCCTCCCAGCAACACCGTCAAACAGTCTTTTGCTCCGACAACCACAGTCCGTTCCCTTCTCAACAGGGTCGATCGATTCATATGTCAAAGGTCAGATGGAATCCCGTGTGGAAGCCCTCAAACACACCCTCGCCACTATCAACTCGCATTTCAATACCCAGGCCGACCAGTTCACGTCGATTATGTCAATGTTTCACACCCTGCAACTCAGCCAGAACTTCGGGCCTACTGCTGCTTCCGCCTTGGGATCCCCTAGCACAGTGGTCCCCGCAAATCCCTCCTTGACGGGATTACCTCCACAGCCCCCACAGTTGGACATCCCCACATTCAACGAAATTGACCCCCTAGGGTGGATTGTCCGTGTTGAACAGTTTTTTGACCTTCACCAAACTCCTCTGACGCAGCAGGTCTCCACAGCAGTTATCGGCATGGAAGGGTCCGCCCTCCATCGGGTCCGCTGGCTCCGCCAATCCTCCCCCGGCCTCACCTGGACAGCTCTCACAGAGGCCCTCATTCAGCGGTATGATCACCGCTACACCGGCCCTCATTCAGCGGTTGTCACTCATGTTCCAGGTCTTCCACCCGACCATTACTTGGCCTACTTCATGCACGGCCTACAACCCAATATCCGCGCCCACCTCCGCGCCCTTCAACTGTTAACCAAACCATGGACCTCTCCCCAATTGTGGAAGCTGAATTCCTCGCGCCGTCCGAGGACCCTCCTTCCTCATTGCCTACCACCAAACCTCCCAGTAATATTTTCCTCCCCCGTCTAAACAACCGCCGCCGCCACCTCCTCTACCTCGCCCACCCATATGGGTCCTCGCAACAACCGTCATCTTCCTACTCACTGTCTGTCCAACCAAGAGTACAATGACTTACGGAGTAAGGTTTTGTGCTTTCGTTGCAAATAACCCTACTCGCCTACTCATGATTGTCTGGTGAAGAAGTTCTGCCTTCTCATCGGAGCGGACGTGAAACATCAGCACAGCTAACTTTGATGCTCTTATGATCGTGGATGCACCACCGGACGGCGCTCCAGGCACCTCTACGGCTACCCACCCCCCCGGGCATTTCACTTCTAGCTAGAGGGCGGCACTTCGACCTTGAGGGCAAGGTCGATTTTCTGGCGGGGTGTATTATTACGCACGTGCGCATATCTTATTTTATTTTGTATTGTTTTGTTTTATTTGTTCATTAGGGTTTTGGGTCTCCATCTTGGAGAAGGGCCTCTTGGAGGAACCAACCTCCAGACGTTGGGCACGAGTATATCTCGTGTTTTTATCTTTATTTTCAATTAGTGCAAGCAATTTCTCCTTCCTGTAACATATTGCAAGTTTAAAAGTCGTCGGATCTCATGTGTGGCTGCATGTAGGAAGAGCTTTACTCATTTATTTTCTCATCATATAGGACCGTCCTGCGTCAAATTGGTATTAGAGCAAGGTTCGGGCTTAGTTTAGAATGCGCGGGACTAGAACATATGTTTTGCCATGTCATATCATAGTAATAATTGTTACTCTTATCTTTTATTTGATGAAGACGAGTCCGCCCATTTCGATAAAAATCTATTTGAGTACTCGAATTCCACCACTAATCAAGCATATAGAGTTCCCTCGGAACGATCCTCATATTATCATGATTATTCTCGTCCCCGACCCATCACTCAAAGAAATCGTGTTAACCCATTTCCACACTTTGATTTTTCTATAAGTAATTACCTTGAGGAATATCTAAAACCCTATAGAGGTCACCACCATCAAGATAACATCATGAGTAGTGGTCTTCCTAGTGTTCCAAAAACGGATGTCGATAACAGGATTTCAATGATGGGTTCGTGATCAATTTGATCGCTTGAATGTTCATTTTGATCACAAAAAGAGAATCTGTAAAAAAAACTTAAGGATTTAGGTTAAAACACTGATGTGTCAAGTAGTGCACCCACTGACATGAGAGATCTCACACCTTATTTTGATTTATCTCCTTATGTAGAGACTCGGTGCCCACTTAATTTTGGAGTCGAGTCTGATCCTGATCATATGATACAGGTGTAGAGCAACATTAGTATGATTAGTGAGCATAGTCGCGAGAATGAGCAGCTCAATGACACTGTGATGGTATATCCATCCCTCGCAACTCACTTAGACCTAGTGTCCTTTTCGGCTGGAGAGACGGTTCTCGATGTTATACCTATTTACCCACTACCGAGTACGAATTTTCTCATTCTTCCCTCGATGTCATCCTAAGCCACGTCACGATCGGGAACCAAGAGCATAGTGTTGATCTCGTGATGACCATCTCACCCATCTTTAGGAACACTAACCCTTGGGATGGTTTGCATCTGGAGGACCATTACCCTGTTGACGGGTTCTTTGGAAACCCCCTATTGAGCCTCTTGTTGAACCACCACGCCCTTGTGAGGATGAGATTCCAATGAGTGATCCCTTTCTGAGCACCAAATTCGTTACACCTCTCCTAGTCATATCTCTGAGTCACCCTATTTATGAGGTTCTTGAACCTAATGTTGTGTACTTAATGATGACCATACTTATAGTTAAGGCCCCTTCAGATATTTCAGAAACCTATATTGGTACGCGTCGAATTTGCAACGAGTTTTATTGCACCCCTCCCGATGACCCACCAGATGAGATATCACTTCATGGAGGCACTCTAGAGTGACATCCCAGTGTCAAAATCTTACACAGTCTTCAGGATGCTTATCTCACACACGACGGGTATTTTTACACTTCACCTAGAGAGCCACTAGATAAATCACCACTCTTTAGGGACGTATCCACTATCTTTGAGTTAGTCGAGAGTGAAAGTGCTCTCGATGGTCTTGGGTTCGATTCCATCATTATTAATACTGACAGTTTGGGAGTTTATTTAAATGATTATCGTATTCACGAAGAATTTTTTTACACCCCACCCACTGAACCCTCTGATCATGTACCCCTCTGGAATGAAACTTGAAGGGACTAAGAGCCTCTGCATATGAGTTAGGTTATGTCTGACAACCGTCATTCATTATCACTGTGTAGCATGCATGAGTCTATCCGACGTAAGAGTACTTGCAATAAATTTATTTATAAGTCTAATGTTGATAGCCGCAGGAGATTGCAAAGCTTCAAAGAAGGAGAACAGGTTTTGATTTGTATATGTGTTGAGAGGTTCCTCATGGGAACTGCTCGAAAATTAATTACTAAGCAAGTGGGTGCTTATACATTGCTTAAGAGAATTGGAACAAATGTTTATGAGCTAGATATCTCGCAGAGTATAGGAATTCCACATGTATTCAATGTGAAAGATTTGACACCATTCTCTTATCCATATGATTTCATGTTCCTTTCATCTTCAACCAACACAGCTTCTCAGCCTCCATCGTCGTCCACCACTCCACTATAGTTCCAGTTGTTCCCGATTTCCCCTTCCATTTAGACGCCTCAGCTACAACCTTCATCTACTACCAAACTTTCGTCACTGCCCAAATCCTCGACACCGATTGATCATATGGCTTCTTCTACAACAGTACGACATTCTGCGACGCATACCATGCAGCGTTCGGCGTCGACGACATCAGCGATACCTTTTTGAGCATTGATGTCCACTACAACGACTCTGACATCTTCTACAGTATCTCCTTTAGCAGCACCATCAATTACAGTACCATCGTCAGCTTCAGCAGTATCAGATTCGGATCCATCGTCGGCTTCAGCGACCTACAAGTTCAAAGTTGCATAGTTTCACCTCGCCTTCAGACAAGAGCACACTCATCTTCATTCATGGAGATGAATGATTTCATGGCGGGGGGAATTGATGGAGAAATAGAACCATTCATCTTATACAGATCGATGATTGTAACATTGTTTGTTCTTTTTCTTTTCTTTTCGAGTTGTATTTTTATTTATTTTTAAGTCGGGACGATCGGCCAATGGCAATCGTTTGTTGTCCCCCTAGAGTCTATAGATTGAGGGTGGGGGCTCTCATTTTGGGTATTGACGGATTGGAACATAGAAGCCATCATTTGGCAATTTCAATGTTGAAGACGAGTTCCAGGTGCGTCCACCACCATCTTGTCGTCTACCACCTTCCTCAACCTTCATTCCTCCAATAGTTGCCCAAGGGCAGCCGTCCAAACACGTCTCTACCCCTGCACCGGCCACCCAACTCCATTGTCCTTGTCGTGGAACCACTTCCCTAATAGACCCCCAAAAAAAATTCCCAAAAACGGCCCTCTTTTCCCTCTTTTTCACCTCTGGCAATCACCGGAGGGCGTCTCCGGCCACATTACGTGATCCACCATCACTTTCCTTTCATTTTGCATTCTCCGACAATCGCCGAAAAAAATTTCCAGCGACCACCACAACAGACAGCCACCTTCGGCCACCACCAGCCGGCAACCACCTCCACTACCCATAACCACCTCAATAACTACCACACTTTCTCCTCTTGCCTAAATTTTAGGCATTTCTCCTAAACTTAAGGCCCATCACCCCACAGTACTCCATCTCTATAGCCGGCCCCTCTACTTCCCTTATTGTCAATCACATGTGGAGCCACTTACTACTCTTAAACTGAAGCACCACTCACCCGCTCAACTCTGCCTCCTCCGCCTCAAAGTCGGCATCCCTTGTAATCCATCTTCCCCTTCATCGATCCCACCAATGTCCGGAGAAGCTCTACACAATTTTTGTCACTCCATCGCTTTCAATTGTTCAATCCCAATGGTTCACACGGCCAGTATCATCACCTCCAAACCTTGCGGTGATGCTGCAGCAATTGGTGATGTTGTCATCAGTCACCACAATCTCCATCCCACGGCCTCCACTCGAGTCACCCATTTTGGCGGTCCTTCTAGATGCATTCCTTCCGACAACTGCCCCCACCCCCGAGTCGACAGCGTCTCAACTTGTTGTCACAGCACACATTCAGTAGGTTCTTCATCACCCTCGACTGCCCACACTCACCAAGCAGACTTTCCCCGTCTCCAAATAGTATGTCTACCAGTCTTCTATCAGCAAGTACCTTTGCCACACCGGCCCCATGCAGTCTTTTGTGGCAAATGTGCACACGATGTCGGCCTGGCGCAACAATGTAGCCGCCGCTATACCAATGCGCTATTATAAGTTGCTCTAGTAGGAAATTAAATTACTTGATGGTTACACTATCCTAGTTCCGTTCGGGTTTGAGGACAAGCTAGAAAAAAAAGAACGAGTGGAATGTTATGGGTCCCATGACGTCAGTTATCTATTAGGGGTTATATTACGCATATTTTCGTACAAGTTTTTATATAGCTCAAGTTGTATGAGTTGAGTCGTATCAAGTCGAGTCGAGTCATCTATGTCTGAATGTTTTAGTACTGTGCACATCTCTTTCTTGTTAAGCTTAATTACACCCCTGTTATTGTAGTCTATAAATAGACCCCTTGGGTCATTTATGAGGATATGAATGAATTAATCCAAGTTTCTCTATCTCACTCTAATTTTTTTCTCTCTCTAGTTTCCTTTCTCCTCATTCCATTTCTAGGACCAGGGTTGAGCAAGGTTCCCTTTCTTGGAATAGACCCATAACACATTTTCAAACCAAAGCTATGTCTTATTCGCTACTTCTTGGAGATTATGGTAGCTTCCCAAGATGATTGTCTCACTCTTTCTCGAAGTATTGCACATTCTTCTTTAGGATGCAAAATATTTGGAGTGCATACCAGTTGATATGCCCGTGGATACAAATGTGATGCTATCATATACTACTTCTGAATCAGACTCATTGTTACCCAATTCAAAGAATTATCTAAGGTTATTTACAAAGTAGGTTTATTTGACGGTTGTATGTCCAGAAATTTCTTCTATTGTATGTGTTATGAGTCAACTCATGCACATTCTAAAAGCCTCGCACATAAACGCAGTTGAGCGCATTCTTCAATATCTAAAGCACGCTCTCAGGAAGTTATTTATAAACCATCTTCTGATATTCCCTTTGTGAAATGCACTAATGTTGACTTGTTGACTATGTTAGATTCGTTGACAACCGCAGATGTCCAAGTAGCTTCAGTAATTACTTTGGCGCCAAACTTATCACATGGAAGAGTAATAAGCAACATTGTGTTGCTCATTCAATGGTCGAGGGAAAATACCGTTTGTTATTCACATTGTTGAGAAATATGTCTTTCATATGTATACTAGGCACATCGAAGTTGATCGTCACTTTATCAAACACAAGGCAAAACTATGAGGAATGTTGCTCCAGCATGTTCCCGCTGCTTCCAAGATCGCTGACATTCTCAATAAGTCATTATCTTGTCTATTGTATCATCATTTTCTTTAGATGTTTGGCTCAGACGATGTGTATACTCCAGCTTACATTAGGTGTAGAAAGTAGTTGAATGAATTTATAAATTAATGCAGTTACATTTTGTTTTATAGCTAAATCATGGGACCATTCCCTGTATAAATAGAGCCATTTCATGGTCAAATCAATTTAATATATTTTCATTGCAAACTCCTCTACAATATGATTTAATGTGTTTAGATATTGTTTTCTTTTTTAATAATGTTTTCTTTTTTATGTGTTTAGATATCTTTCCACTAAAGCTTCTATTAGTACGTCTGAAAATGCTGCTACTATCTGAACAAGATGGAAAAGTGGTGTGGCTGCAGGATATCACACTATTTACTATTTGGAGGAGGGTTTTTCTCATCCACGGGAATTGGCACATTACTTAGGCAGGTTTTTCAAAAAAAAAAAAAAATTGGGCCAATTGGCACGTTATATCAGCATGCCTTCTCAAAAATACTTGTCATATGTAAACTCCAGGGGTTGAACAAAGTACCAAGAGAGCTCAATCAAATAATTTTTAAGAATGTTTTTTGTCAGTATTTAATTTGGTTGAACTTCTATTTATATTTACATTGTTTGAAGATAAAGTGTGTTTATCATTAATGGGGTTCCCCCTAAATTTTTTCGAGTCAAACCGGTAAGACTTCGACCAAAACACGCAAGAAGGCCAACCCGGTCGAGCGAGCCACGCGCAAGGACCGCGCTCGCTCAAAGGAGCCCAAAATCACCCTCAAGGCGCGCACAGGCACATGGGCGCACAATACCCAAGCGAGCACGGAACCCAAGCGTGTGCTTGACGCACAAGCGAGCGCCCTGCACGCAAACGAGCACATCGCGCAAGTGCGCGCGCAGCGCGCAAGCGAGCGCCTGCACACGCAGCGCTCTAACATGCGTCAGCCGACGATCGCCGCCTCTGACCGTCGTTGTCGCTGGGCCGCTTGCCCGGACCGTCCGGGGGGCACGTCCATCATTTGTGAAAATTGGTGATCCAGGTGACCGAAACAGAGCGACGTCATTCGCCAGCTAAAAATCCGTCCCGGCGTAATTACCAGCATGTCCCTCCAGAAAACTATAAAAAGGCCCCTAGGCCTTCATTTGAAAGAATGCAACTCCAAAAACTAGAGAGATGGAGAGAAAACTATAAAAAGACCCCTAGGCCTTCATTTGAAAGAATGCAACTCCAAAAACTAGAGAGAACTCTGAGATTTTCCGGCGAGAACGTGGGATTTAAATTGTTTCTCCGCTTGGAATTCGCTCCGCTCCCTCTCTAGTGTATGCAATGCCCGGCACTCACTTAACGCTTTTGTGAATACAATTTATGTTTCTCTAGATTTCTCCTTTCATGAATATTGAAAATCCACATCTTACATGAGAATTGAGTAACAATTGCTTTAGGATATGTTGTTTGGTAGTGTTATTTTTATTTTATGTTATTCCATTTTGACTCTATTCTGATGTGTCGATTATCTGCCTCATATTTTCCCATAACAAATAATTGCATGCATAAATTTCAGAAATCCAAGTCTTAAAATTAACGACATTTCCATTATTTTATGACCTCTCTTGGGCAAGTTGTATTGCATTAAAAAAAAGTTCAGATTGAAAGAATAGCTTGCCTTCCAAAGATGTCATTTTTGTGTTCTCAAATAAGAAATTACATTCACCATCTTTGTTTGGTGAGTCAGCAAGCATCTCTCTAGAGATTGATTCATCCTTAACATCTTTGGAAGCTCTTGGTTTTGAAACCCCGTCCAACAGAGAATCCACAAACTCCACTCTGCGGTTATTCTCATTATCTTCTACTCTTTCCAGAAATTCATCTTCTGTTGAATCATGATTAAAGAATAAATGTTCAAAGTCAAGAAAATACATCTCAGCAAAATTTATTTGATGTTAATAATAATAATTACATTCAACTGAAATTGTTACCTTTCAGTCGCTCCATAATAAAAGAAGCATATGGCTCTATAAGGAGATGGGCAAATGGAAGATTGGGAAACAGTTGATAAAGAACGAAGGCTGCTATCTTATTCTGTGCCTCCTGTAAGAAAAAAATTTGTATCAGAATTTAAATTAAAAATTAAAATAATATAATAGTTAAAACATATCTCCTTCATTAAGAAATACAAGAAAACATCTAGGTAAGATTAATCTAGAAAAATAACATAGTTTGAAATTATATAATAAGATTTACAAAAAAATGGAAATAATTTTGTTGAGTATCACTCCAGACGGTGAGAAAAAAGCTACCTCAGTGGATCTAAAACCATCATCGTGGTTTGGATAATGGAAGTTTATCAAACCACCCGCTTTTCGGCTCTTGCCGCGTCCACTTGCAGTACGTAAAATACTAACAGAATAAACAAACTTATTTTCTACTGTTGACACTCTGTTGTACTTGGGTGCTCCCCATCCTAATCTCTGGCACAACTTCTGAAGCACAGACTTAGGAATTCTTGCTGGATCACCCTGTAATCAAGAAAGTGGGCTGATCTGGGTAGTTCAAATATGTATATAATGCATGAGCAATGATCAACAAATTCAAACTGCATCTTGTAATACACCAATTAAAGTACTTTTAACATAATCACAAATACTTTCAATAAATAGAGTCTTATACACTTTTTGCAATAATCATAGAATGAAAAAACAATAATTGCATGTAGAAAAGTAAGCAGGCACATCCATGTCAATTAAGCCAGGCACAAGAATTAGCAAATAGGCACACCCATGTCAACGTAGCCACACATAAGAATTGGTAGATAAGCAAGAAATTCCATGCATATACCAATATAAAAAGAAATGGATGCTAAGTTCAGGTGTCTCTTTACATTTGACATGCTTGCAATTTTGTTTTATTCATTTTGTCCGTCTTCTGGATACATAAACGTGTTCATTTTATGTATGGATACTTTCACATGCATAAGCAAATAGGGACAGCATGTAACATTATGAAGACAGAAGTATTAAAAGATAATAGTGCTACAAAGCATTACCTTTTTCCATATCTCATCAATATTTCCTAGAATATGACAATATTCAAGATGTACAAATTTCTCTTTCTGTCGTTTCAATGCTTCTGAAGGTAAAGTTTCACCATAAGAGCAATCTTCAGAAAATAGATTATCAAGTTTCAACTCTTCCAGATCCTCTTTTTGCTCACATTCATCTGGAACTGAATGAATTGAACTGCCAACAATATGGTTAAGTTCTTCGAAGCGGGAGGAACCAACTATAGATGCACTCACTGTTTCTCCCTCAAATTTGGCATCATCTGACGGCTTTGACTCGAGCGATAGATAACCACTTGGCATCACCTGCATCTTCAAAGTAGCAATTTCATCGTGCAACTCTGATTCTAAATCATTTTCAGATAGTCCTGCATGAAAGCAAAAACCCAAGAGCATTATGTGTAATATGCAAACTTAGAGAATGTAAGCACGAGATTAAAGCTCCGAGCGTGCAAATGTGAAACCTAAAGATGCTAGTTCTTGCTTAAGTTGGCTGATGATTTCATTATAATTTTTTTGGCTCATCTTGTTTCTCTTCTGCTTTGCTTCTAAAGCTCCCAATCTTGCAAGACGATACTCTTTAGCAACTGAATCCGCGCGAGAGCATGGATCAACCTCCTGAAATTGATAACATTATCAAAACCTTAGTGGCACTATATAATTGCACATTATATACAACTTTAATTGACAAATAAAATTAGACTATCAAAAATGTCACGAAATTCTAAATTTTATGGGTCTCTAAAATGGGTATTACGACCCAATAACAGTCTTAACATTCATCAACATCAACATCATCAATATCCTTATCTTAACAATCTGGGTTAGGTGAAAATAATCAGGGAATGTGGGCATACCTAACCTTTGGGAGGTTAAAATAAAAAAAAATGAGGCTATTATTTTGGTAAGACCTCCAACCATGCAAATTCAAAATAACAACGGCATCAGGGATTCATAGCCAGTGATAAAGTTAATAATAGCTCATTAACATAATTTTGGGTGGATTTTTTTTTTTGCTACTGACATTAATAGATCATTCAACAACCATGCAGACGAGTACTCCGAGGTCTACATACCTTTTCTTTCTCCTTGTCTTCATCTTCCTTCTCTTCTTCTTGCTCCAGATACTTCCTTATCCACACAGCCTGTGAAGATTTTCCAAAATCTATAGATGACTCATCACGCTGACCTTTAGACCTCACAGAAAGTCCAAAAGTGCCCTCTTTCAGTTCATCTATAGGACGCTGAGTAGGAACCCAATCTGCTCGAGCAGTGGATACGATTCTAACTGATCGGGCTGTCCAAGAATAATTAAGTGAGAGTATATACAAAGCCTTACCCCAGAAATAAATCATTAACAAAATATAATGTAATTAAGAATATAATAAATAAGTTTATCAAATTAGATGCATTAAGAATGATGAAAAAAAGATATTAACTAAAGTGAAGGGCATTATGAACGAATGTTAACATTAATTAAAATGAGAAGTTCAACTACGAATTATTCTTAAATAGCAAAACCAATCAAAAGGAATGTTGTAAATTTATCACAATTATTGACGACGAGATGGCTTTGAAAAGATGCATAAAAATAAACCATTGTTCTTGAATGGAGATCCCTCTCTACGGTTGGAATCAGGTATGAAATGGCATTTTGGGGGATTGGTGGTTCCAAATGAAGGCTATTTATTTATTTTTTTTAATAGCATTTGCATTTCTAGAAAGCGCAATGAAGAAAACAATCAAACAAATGGATTCTTAATCTCATTGCATGAAACATCACTTCCTAATTTATATTTGTGTGGATGTTTTGAACTAAACATGTCATTTGGAGACTCTAAATTGTTGAACCAGCACACTGAGTAGGCAAAACAAAAAATTGAAGGAACAAACAAAGTGCAATCTAGAGACAAAGTGCATAGCACAATGATATGTGGTTGAGTGCTTTGTAACACTCGTGTGATTCATTGTGCCACGGTTTCACTTCAAAAGAATGCTTGTGTGTGTTTTTAACAGGGCGCAATGAATTTGACGTCTCGTGCAGCATTCAACAGGAAAAAATGAAGAAATTTGATTTCGGCTCTACATATTTGGTATAATGCAAACTATACTAATGATGATTATTTCATAAAAAATGAAGAAATCCAGAACAGAGGTAACCAGTGCAGTGGAGAATGATTCTACCTTCTTCAATTGTAGAAGATGCTGCCCCGCTAGAAAACTTCAGAGGAAGCTCATTTCCAGGTATATTCAGACATAGCCAGTCCAGAGCAATCTCGAAAGTGGCTCCCTCCTACGAACAATGGAAAAAAGATCAGAAGAATAAGAAAGCGCGATTTCAAAGGAAACCCTAATAAAACATAATCATAAGCTTAAAAACAAATGACGGTGTGACAATGTCGAACTTTGAGAGCGGAGAGCGCCTGCTCAATTTGATCGGATGTGAAACCCTCGAGAGAGAGCTTATCATAAACGCCACGGATCCTTCTCGTCTTCTGAGCTCGGGTAACGGAGGTGCTGGAAACGGCGGATGGATCCGCCGCCGTAACGTCTAGGGGTGGTCTCTCGGTGTTGAGAAGAAGGCGACGAAGGCGGCGTTCATTCTCCGCCGATATCTGTAGTTTGGGAGCGGATTTGGAGTCCACTGTATGGCCCTTCGATTTTGACGGAGCTTTTCCGGCGCCCTTCTGCTTCTTGGGTGCCATTGCTTCACACTTCACAGTGACCGAGGAAAATAACCGCGGCCCTCGGCGATTGCTTCCACTGTATGGCTCTGTTTGGCGCGGCAGCTACTAGAGAAGTGGGAAGCAGTTGGAAATAATCGATTATTTGGAACAGAGTTTGCCGTGTTGTTTCAATATAACTTAATTATTTTTAATAGTATATTATATAATATATTATGATGTAATTAATAATATATATTATAGTATAATCTATTATATTATTGTTGCCATCACTAGTTGTTCCGAATTAACTTATACCGTCTTAATTTACGAGCTGATCGAGTGCGCACATAGTTAATGAGAGAGATTATACACGCGATGTTTTAACGTAGAAAAATCCTTCAACCGGGTAAAAAATCATGCGACCGGATCTGTGTCGGTCAAACTCCACTATCTGCTTTCGATTACAACTTGTTTGAAGAATCGAGCACGACAGGCCGTTCTTCGTTACACTTTGGAGATGAGAGAGAGTTACTTAGGCTCAGGGCGAACAACAGGCTGCTTTGCGTGAGATTACTTGTTGCGGCGTTGTGGGCAAACGGACACCTGCTGTAGTAAGAATTTCCTTCTCCCCCCACTTGCTTGTGGACTTAAGCAGATTTTTGGTGGAGAGGCGGTGGCTCGAAGGTGGCACGTAGGAGGAATCCGGCAGAGCTCTGGCCCGAGTAGGAAGAAAGCAGAGAAAAGAAAGATGCGAAATAAGGAGTCATGGGGGTCTTTTTATAACCTCCAAGAAATGGTTACGGTGGTTATGTGTCTATCCGCATACGGTAACCACCAATATCTTAATTTAAAGTATAGTTTTTGGTGTGTATTATTTGAATATTAAATTTTACTAAATACAGACCCCCATTAAAAACATGCCCCCCCCCAACTACTGGCGGCGGTTACGCGGCTAGTTACCAGCGCATTGGATGGTCGCGATCGCGACGGAACGATCGGACAGTGGGGAAGGCGCCCAAGGAGGGCAAGAGAGGCGGTCGGCCACCACCTCAAGGGTGGTCGGCCCCGGCGAAGACGACGGACCGCTAGCGTGGCGCCGTCCGGGGGTGCGGCCGGCCGGCCAGAGAGGGTCGGTCGGCCGCACTCGGACGGCACACCGGGCCCGGCCCCTGCAACGGGAACCGGCCCCTGCAACGGGAACCGGCCCCTGCAACGGGAACCGGGCACGACCCCGGAACCGGCTGTAAGGCACTGTAAGACCCTCCCCCCCCCCCCGGAACACAAGACACGGCCGATGGGAGTCTTATGCCCAGAACAGCCGCCTTGCGTTGCCGCCAACACACGGGTCGACCTGTACTACAAGACGTCTATCATGTCGGCTAAACCAATATCATCATTGTCAACCCGACATAAGAATATAAGTAAAAGTCAAAATTCACATAAATATAAAGTCCAAAACAAATACATCAAATAAAAAGAAACAATCAAGGCTTCTATAATATCAGAGTACATCATGCCAAGAAGGCTACAAAATGAGTCTCTCAAAACTCACATCAGTCACTGATGGCAGCGATGGTATCGTCACTTTAGACCATGTCTCTCTGGCCTGACTGCCCTCCTGCAAGACCTGCTGCTGGATTTCCTCCTAAAAAGGAAGACATAACAACGTTAGTCATAAAAACTAAGTGGCTATCACATCCGTTCCCCCCGACGACTCTTAGGCACCGGGCGGAGAAAGAGAAAATGGCACAATATATACATATATATATATATCTATATATATACATATATATATATATATCTATATATATACATATATATATGTATATATATATATAAGCAATAGTACAAGCATGTGGTATAAGACTAATCAACATCAGAGTATCCAACATGTAAAACAAGTGAGTATAACAATCTACTCTAGCATTTCTACTATCAATAGCAATATACAAGTATGATCCTATAACAGGAAGTAACTTAACTTATATAAATGCTCATACAAACATATAAGTTAATGGTCGGCTTAAAAGTAAAATAACTCATCATATAAGAGTGCTCATACAAACTTATATGATAAGGATCTTGTGTATGTAATGCAATACAATGTTATGAATGCAATGCGATGACTCACCTATGCTCACACGCATGCAATTGTTATGTCGACACAGACTTGTAGTTCCCACTTTTCGAGCAGGTAGCTAACCTCTCAGGCGTCATCCATCGCGAGCAGACGGTGATAGTGGAACGGGCTTTCCACTACTAGGTTGGTCTCCACACTACCTGGCCTAAGCCTCCATACGTCTCAACGCTAAGAACACAACAGCGGATCAGCTCACATGCGTACTACGGCTCAGAGGGGTCTTGGGTAGATGTGCACCAAAAATACAGCCCAAACTGGCCTACCGGTGTGGTACAGAAAGGGCCTCGGAAATGAGCACTACTGAAGACACAGCCAATCCATCCACTTGGCACGAAAGGAGCCCCAGGAATGAGCACCGAGGACCAAGCCCAACCGCCCAAAGTCTATCTGTCAACTCCCGTTGGTATGACGACTAGCGAGCCCGTAGACCTACCACAATATCCTTAACTCAGGATTATGACATCGCGTGTTAACTCATACCGCATGCAATTTCACATGGCTTTGCCATCAACGATCTAGTTCTCAACAGCACCCAAGGGCTCCACACTGAGTCCCATCTTATTATTCACGTCTCGTGCTCAACAGCACGCAAAGGCTCCACACCGAGTCCCTTATCAACACATCATTCTAGTGCGGCAAGCCATCTTATTTAACATACCAATCTCACACTACTACTCGTAGGGAGACTCAACTCTAAGCAGTGGACTATTATACACATTCCATTAATCATCTTATTACATGATCATGCATTAACCTCATCCAATTCCTTCTTAAAGTCAGGCATTAATAATCGATTATGCCTCCACAGGAATATCATTTGTACAATCAAACATATCAATTTATTTGTTCACTAACTTACCTAAACCATTGTTTGTCAACATCCTTCAAACCATCGGTACAATCGTGTTCCGCCAAACCATTTGTTTATCACGATTAAGTATAGACTAAGTTTATCAAAACCTCAACCTTATTTACTTTCTTAAGGATCTATCACATCAGTCTTTTGTTTATCACAAACATTCATTAATTAAGTGCAACAATTCTCAATGTTAGCTTACTGTGACCTCTCTACCAAAATCGAACTCAGATCTACACTAACCCGAGAACATATACATAAGACTTGACTGTACAACAACCTCGACTGGACATTCCCGAGTCTACATGACTCGTATGAAAATGTATAACCATCTATTGGAAAGGTCTTTCCAATGGCTACGACTTTTGTGTTTAGTCAAAAGCCCAGATCTGGCCATAACATGCCCGAAAACGGCCTTGAAGTTCGTTGCGCACAAAAAACAGATTTCTGCACGCATCTTAAAGCAAGATGAACGACATCGGGTCATATTCTTCCTTTAGGCATTTACTCAGAACCAAATACAGCACTTCCTCCTCCCTTATTCACCCTCAATAGACCATTTCCCTTTATGAAACCAAGTCCACTATCTTCATAAAGAAGAGAGGAGAGGTTGAAGACATTAAATATCTAGAACACAAGCCCTAACATGGTCTCTACCTAGGAGATCTTCAACTCACAAGCCAAACTCTTTTGAGTCAACATCTCTCCTAGAAAATAATCACAGATATAGCACTAAGGGAGGGGGTAGGAAGCTTACCTCGTTTCCGACAGTTCCGGCCATGGATCTCGTCACTCTCCTTGGCGGCGTCTTCTTCTTCATTAGTGTTGTTCTTTACCGGAAAGGGAAAGGGAAACTTTCCTCCAGAAAATCCGACTCTGGCGATCTCCTTCCCCGTCGGGTTCGGCAAGGACAACTACTTGGCAAAAATGGCAAAGTGACGGCTAGGGTTTTCCGTAAGTCATCTTTTATAAGGAGACATCAGGGTTAACTGCTTTGCCACGTGTCGGCCTGACATTGGACCACCCCTTACTATTAATTACCGAACGAACCGCTCCAAATAAGTCAATAGGCGCTAATTCTGAAACCGGTTCAGTCCATAAATGCAAGACAGTGAATCGCGCCTGAGTCGAAAATATGCCAAGTCAAATTTGTCGTGTATAACATACCCACTCGAAGAATCGTGGAGATTCGTCGTGATCACTCGATGTCTTATATAAGTACAACACTTCTTAGTTAAAATAGTTGAGTGTGCCTCCTTTACTCAACGAATCGTCGAGTGACGTCGAGTGCACTCAACGCACTCAATGCCTACGACCTCAAGAATAACTCTAAGTAAAATAACGTTGAGTAAACAACCTTCACTCGACGAATCGTGGAGTGACGTCGAGTGCACTCAACGCACTCGATGCCTACAAGTCTCAGAACAACTCTAAGTAAAAAAGCGTTGAGTGACGTTGAGACCACTCAACGCCACATTGACTTCACTCAATGCCCCAGTCATCCAGCATATTCTAAGTCAAAAGTGATGAGTGGTGTTGAGACAACTCAACGTCGCGTTGACTGCACTCAACGCCAACAGCATCCAGGATAATTCTAAGTTAAAAACGTTGAGTGACGTTGAGACCACTCAACACCGCATTGACTTCACTCAAGGCCATCATCAGCCAAAATAGTACCAAGTTAAAAGCGTTGAGTGGCATTGAGACCACTCAACGCCGCGTTGACCTCACTCAACTCCATCACCAACAGTTAAAAGCGTTGATTGGCATTGAGACCACTCAACGCCGCGTTGACTTCACTCAAAGCCTCCCCTTCCAAAAACTATTCCAAGTAAAATATGTTGAGTGGTGTTGAGCCAACTCAACGCCTCAGCATAATTCATCGAATGACGTCGAGTGCACTCAACAAGCTCGACACCCCGAGTCCAGAAAAAATTCTAAGTACAATTTCGTCGAGTGATGCTGAGTCCACTCAACGCCACAACATAATTCGTCGAATGGAATCGAGTGCACTCAACGCACTCGACGCCCTGGATCCAGAAAATATTCTAAGTCCAATTTCGTCGAGTTCAGTCGACTCATTCGACGCTTCACAATCCTTAGTCAATTCTCTGGACTCAAAATGCGTGCGAGGGGCCTAGCGCAAAACGGGACGTTACAGGCACGGTCGGCCGAAGGCGGCCCGAGCAGGGGGAGGCCGACCGAGCACACCCGGACGGAGGGCGAGGTACATCCGGCCGCACCTGACACCCCTCATGGAAGCCGCAGAAGAGAAGACTTCTGCCGGTCGGGCTGGCCGGCGGGATCGCTGCGCCTCGCGACCGCGGGTGCGCGACCCCCGAGATGGCCAGAAGTCGGGCCAGCTTGAGCCAGACCGCCAGGAGCTAGCCACCGAGGCCTGCCCCTCTCTCCCGCCGCCGGCGGGAGTGTAACGCCCCCGGTTTTTCTTTCTGTGTTTTGTTTGACCACTGCTTGGCGTTTCGTTGTCGCGTTGTCGGCTTTTGCCTTTGTTAGAGCGTGGTCATAGCTCTTTAGGTTCCTCTAGTGATCCATTAGGAGCCTGTTTGCAAGATTCCCCAGCAAGCCGGAGTCTGTTTTGGTGACTCGGCTGGGCCTCTCAGGGAATGCTTGTGTTTTGGCTTCGGGCAGTGTTAGCCAAAGTTTTGATCGTCGGATGTTGTTTTCGACTTCGTCGTTGTGTTGTAGCTGTAGTGTTTAGCTACGGGGCGAGTTTTGTCGAAATCCGAGAATCGTTCATTTTTCGCGTCGTTTCGACGTGCGTTTTGTTAGCCGGTAGTGGCCACTCGTTTGTTGTGCGTGGCCTGGTGTGATCGAGCTAGGTAAGGCCGATGCTTGTTTCAGGCTAAGTAGGTTTAGCCTTTGTTTTCGTGTAATGAATATTTATTTAGGTATATGTATGTATATATTCCTTGTGTTAGTGTGTGTGTCGTGTGTGTATATATGCATATATATGTATGTATACATATATGTATATATATATACGTATATTGTTCTGTATATATATCTATATTAATAAGGATGATCCTCATTTCCGTCGCCTCTCTCCGTGCAGCCGTTTCCGTCTCCGTCGCCCGCCGCTTCATCCACCCGGCGTCAATTCGCGATTTTTATTAAGCTGCGACGCGTCCGTTCTTCATGGCCCTCTTCGCCGCGTGCCGCGGTTACCTCGCCGCTACTTCCTCACTCAGCCGCGTGCCCCGTCCTCCTGCCGCGTGCCGCTAAAGCTGCCTTCTAGGTCGTCGGTGACGCCGCTGTTGGCTTTCCCCATCGGTTGCTTCCTACAACATCATCCAACAGCTCGATCCAATAGTTCCAACAACTCCACTTCATCCAAGCTTTTCCCATTCATCTCCACTTCTTCCAAAGGCATCATCCAAGCTCTGCCCCCCGTACCTGCGCTGTCTGGGTAAGCTCCTCCTTATTTTTTTGTCCTCCTCCTTTATTTGTCCATTCCTTCCTATCCATATTTCTTCCTTTTGCTCCTTGATGCGGATCTTCGATGCTACTCGACTCTCGCGTGCCATTGCCATGGAATAGGTTGCCGTGAAGCTGGTCGTAATATCGCGCGCCGCATTCCTCCCATCCTAAACCCTCGCTTCTTCTTGCAAGCGTCTGCGGCGGAGGAGACAAGGGTATTCCCATAGCAGGAGGACGCAAGTTGTACGGTTCGATTTCGCTTTTCTTGCTTAATTGTGCTCTGCTGATTTCAAAGGCAGATTTTGTTTCCGGCTGCTGAAATCTGATTCCAGATTTTGCTATTTCTTCCCAATTTGCATTTCCAAATTTCCATATTTCTGATTTATGATGTGTACTATTGTTAGTTATTAATTTCACGTATATAATATTTAGTAATTGTGTATGGTTATTGTTTTTTTTCGTATTCCACTAATTCCACTAATCTATATGTTCATACAGCATATAGAAATTTAAAGAGGAGGAGAGCAAAAAAAGAGAAAGATTAGATGACATTCTTGGATTTATTTGTACTATATTAAAAAGGGGAAATATGGCATATGGCCTATTGTTACAATCAACGAAATCTCAAACCTACAGATTCTTACTGCTGCTCATAGTTGTACATTTGAGTTTACATATTTACTGATTACTGCATTTGATTGTCTGCCCTTGCTCTTCAGTTCTCCTCAGTTCTACAATCTTCAGTCAATACATGAAATCAACATTATGATTCAATATAATGCGCATAGTACGCATGTTTCAGTTGATAAGTCTTTGTAGATGATCACCAAGGCATTTCTTCGTTTAATTCTAGAAATTTTAAGTGAGGGTAAATATTTATATTTCTCATTTAAATATTCATACTTTTGCCTCTTCCATATGTCAATATAGACTGAAATTGTTTAGCTTAGTTTGTACAGTAGTTTGTATAAAAGTTTGTAAAACATTACGAAATAATAGTTTGTACACAAAGTGATTGCTTCTAAGTTTGTACAGAAAGTGGTTGAATTGTAGTACATTTCGTTTTGTTCACAACGTAAGAGGATTATGGAGTGTAGAGTTTCTCTTATGTACTGCGTCTACGGTTTGTCTTGTAATACTTCCAAATATATGTTTGTTTTTCTTTGCGTTTGATTTGGTTCTTCACTGCGATGTCATCCTTTGTCTAGGATGCTGTAAATAAACGCTCGGGCACAAAATAGGGATGAAATGTTTGAATTTTAATTACTATAATAGATGCATGGGTTTGTCTTGCCAGATCTTCCAATATAGGTTTGTTTTTTTTTTAGCGTCTGATTTGGTGGTTCACTGGGATGTACTCCTTTCTCTGGGATGCTGTAAATAAATGCTTCAGGCAGAAAATTGGTATGAAATTGGTAATACGGGCGAGTTTTATGATTTTTCAAATGAGTTGTGTAAATTATTTGGAGGAAATTACTAATTATCAGAAGCTACATGACATGATTGAACTTTAATTAGTATAATAGATGCATGGGTTTGTCTTGGCAGATTCTCCAATATAGGTATGTTTTTCTTGACGTCTGATTTGGTGCTTCACTGGAATGTAATCTTTTTTCTGTGATGCTTCAAACAAATGTTTTGGGCAGAAAATTTGGATGAAATTTGGAATAAGGGCGAGCTTTGTGATTTTCCAGACGAGTTGTGTAAATTTTTTGGAAGAAACCAACTATCAGAAGCTAGACGACATGGTTGAATTTTAATACGAGAGAAGTCTCCTCGCCCATCTCCGATCAGCGACTCGCCATTCTAAACTCCTGCGGGTGTCGATTCAACCAACGGAGCTCTCTCTTCCGCACCGTGCCATCTACGTTGGAATCCAGATCACGTAGGAAGTTTGGGTTTAATTAATTTTTTTGCCTTTCATATTCATGTGAAAGTGTTCTTCATGTACAAAAAAATTTTCTATGTGAGCCAAATATTTATAATTTTGTGTATCTGTTGAAAAACATATATTGATTTCTGCAACAAATTTCCATAAATCTTTTCAAAATCCCTTCACATAGCATAGTTGAAATCTTGGATCTCCACTTCCTTTTATTTCATCTCAGATTTTTAAATTCTATTTTCCTAACAACCGCAACCTGCTATGATATCATTTTTTGTTGGAATTATTTACAATATGAAATCACTGATATTGACATGCTCAATGTGTTGTTTTCCATTCCCTTATTCAAATAAGTTTTCCATTCCTTTTTTGATCTACAAAATTAACAAATGAATCCATGACATTCTCTCAAAGTATTACCACATTCTGCATTTTACATGTTTGATAAAATGCTCCAAAGTAATTTTATAAATCAATGTTTGTATATGATGCCAATAGTTTAGATTTAACTGCGTCTACGTATTAGTTAGTTCACATAATTGCATTCCTCCGTTGTGTAGAACTTTGACAATACGTTCCCCTAAATCATTACTCATGTTACTGTTTAGTCGCAAATTTTAGATGGACATACGATCTTTTGTGGTTGCGTTACCTGAGTCCCGCATGTTCAGCCTTTGCCAAATTTCAGAGCTTTGTCCACATATCTGCACCACATTCGAACCTCATCTGTGTGCTTACCAGTGTATTTCGGTCTTTCTAACAACTATTAGCTTCATGAGAAATTTAGTATTTATTTTGTGCTTTCTATCTCTAATTTGACTGTGGCCTGGGGAAACAGGGGAGTGCGATAATTATGCATGCACCGTGGTTTTTTCGATTTTTCTATGTTTAATTTTGCATACACACTACGGGGTGCCGCGAGTGGCGGGTGGAGCGCGAAGCTGCATCTCCCAAAAACTCGCCTCCACCGCTTCATCCTCCTTGCTCTGCAAGCCAGGCTAACTTCTCCGCCGCTTCATGTGAGAGCGCCACGATGACGCACTGCTTCATCTCCACTGCAGTCGTCGGTCACGCAAGTTATTTCCCAAAAAAATCCCCTCCACCGCCTCATCGTCCTTGCTCTTATGCTCTACAAGCGACAGCTCAAGCGAGTTATTGTCCGCCGCTTCCGCTGACTGCGGCACGACACCAGGATTGATCTCTTCTCTGCTAATACTCTGGCTTGCTGCTCATCGTCTGGAAGCAACTCGGTATTCAAGGGTAGCAACGAGAATGGCCAGATGTTATATGTTGAGAAATTATCTCAATTTCAATGATAAATTCATATCTATATGGCTCTTGCTTTCCCTTATCGTGTGTTATAGAAATGAGGCGCATACATCTGAAAGTGTTGCAATATTTCTATGAAAGCGTTCTTTTGTATTGTGTGTAACTTCTGTACTCCTATGATAAGTAGATACATCATAAACAAGTTCTCTGATCAAAATCATCAATATAAACAATATGTAAATAAAACATCATTTTAAAATCTTAAATTCCACAAAATAGATACTCAAGCTTAACAAATCCCAAATGTAATTAGGGCATAGTGTGAGGATATGATCAATGGTTACAGTAGTATATTTGATATGTATCAATTTGCTTAGTATTCCGGTCAGAGAGGAGGTAAAATTTTCTAGCTTAACATTGGGGTTTATAAAGGTGTTTTGACATGAGAGAATCATATTTGCAATCAAACGACCTGATTTGATTTTTAAAAATAGTTATTTTTAAAAATGACGTGATTTGCGTTGTAGGAGCTGCAGGCGGCGCATGCCCGGCGTCATTGTCCTCCGAAGCGGAGGGAGAGAGAAAATAGAGAGGGAGAGAGAGGGAGGGGAAAGTGAGATAGCCAGGGGAGAGAGTGCGAGAGAGATCCGTGTTCCTGCGTCTGCCACCGCCGCCCCGATGCCTCCGGCGAGATTCTCCATAAGAGGCGGCCTCCACCGTGATCGCATATACGAACCCGAAACCGGCGCCGACGATTGCGGCCATAGCTCGCCGTCACCAGCCAGTTATTGTCGCGCCTTAATATGAGCGTCGAGCTCAGCTCGATTGGCGTCGAGCTCAGCTCGACGAAACATCGAGCTCAGCTCGAGTGCTCGACGAACACAACATAATTATACAAATAATTTATATATATTAATTTTGAGTGGAGGGCAGCCTAAGGCCGCTTCCATGCAGCCTAAGGCCGCCCAGAACATCATGCACGGGCCCTTGCAGGTGTGCAATGGAGCTGTCCCGCTCGCCTGCCCTTTGTGCCCTCCGCATCGCACATCCCCCTCCCGACGCCTGCCCCGCCGCCGCTCATGCGCCGCTTCCGCTGCCTCGCCCGACGCGTGCCCTTGCAGGTGTGCAATGGACCTGTCCCGCTCGCCATATGCACACATCGCCTTCCGCCGCTTCTCCTCTTCCATTTGCATTTCTCCTGCACACGCCATTTTTGCCCGCTCCCTGCTTCTTCTTTCCTTCGCCCTCTGTCGCGCCGGTATCCTTCTGCGCAAGATACCTTCAACGCCGCCTCTTTCGCAAGCTTAATCAGAGTCTCAGCAACACACACTCCCTTCCTCTGCCGCCGACTCTTCTTCATCTCCTACTCGAGATCCGGCATTCTGTCCCCACCAGCAGCAGCACTGGACGTACCAGATCCACGCAGAGCTTATCCCCATCAGCAAAATCCCCTCAATAAAGCCTCCCAAATCGGCTTGATCCTCTGCCTTGACAGTGCGAAAATATGCCCAAACTGCAGACTGCTCCTTCACCGGCATCTCAAGGCTTCTTCCACCAAAACTCCCGGATTCAAGAGTTTTTTAAAAAAAGCTACAGCATCAGCTATTCTTCGTTGCAGCATTTCTGGATTTTCATACCTCACTGTAAGCTTCTCTTTACTATTTCTTTCCTACTCCACTTTGTTGATATAATGCATTTACCAAATTCCGAATGTCTTACACATGTTTGATGTATTGACCGAAGGAAATTAAACAACCTAAATATTTTAGATCCCGCTGCCCTCAAGGATATTATGCTACATCCCTACTATGATTTGTTAACCTCATTGTTTAGAATGCATAAATATAACCCCTTTCTTAACCTTCTCATCTATGATATTTTTTATGAAACTTGCAGTTGAATCTGAATGATTAGCATGCCATGTGTAGTACTGTGTTATATTTTGAATTTGTCTGTAGCTCTGTATTTGCATTGCTTTGAGGCTTTTACTCTACAATTCCTCTTACCTTTGATAAAATGTTCTGCTATGCAAGTGTTTTTTTTATAGTAGAAATTTTGTTCGTCTCTACTATATGTTACGAATGGTTTGTAATCTCAATCAGCAGACGAAGTGCGCAAAATAGCTTTGACAATAATTCTACCACTAAATTGTAGCGGCCCGAAGTCCGCACAGGCCAATATTCGCTTCTGTCAAATCATTTAAGCACATTGGAAACGTTGTTGATCACAATGAGTATACCACAACACACACAAGTCCATCAATGAACAAACACGATATATATGCTTCGTACCAAAACAGGTGTTATAAATGTAATACATCACCCCCATTCCACAAATACATATACATTACTATTAAATGCTACCTGTTTATGTTATGTATTTTAATCAGAAATCATTGATTTTGAAATGATAGGAATTGCTCAACTCCTGTGATTCCAACACATAAACAACCACTGTGATGATTATTTGTGCATGTAAACATGCTCTATGCCATAATTTATTTCAGTTTTAAAATGTGTAAATATATTGTTATTCCTGACATATTTGTTAACATATTGTTACTCCGCCGCAGTTCACTGCATAGTGCATCTGACTCTCCAATCAACTACTGAACTCCCGTCTGCAAAATTGAGTGACTATGTGCTACGAACCCTTTCCCCGCAACATTTCACTAATCACAACTGATTGACACTGCGGTAATAACCCTCTGCCCACAATATTTCTGTGAATTTATTATTGAGTTTTTGTTAATTTGTTCTTAGCTATGTCCTAATTGTTCACATTATAATATTAGTTACTTTGTTCTTACCTACATCCTAATTGTTCATACTATTATCCGTGCCAAAATATTAATTGACTGCTACATATGATCTGCATAATCCAGTGTTAATCAACTTTTTTGACAACATTGTTGGATTCTGTTGGTGAAGCTCAACGCCTGCCCATGTGTTATCTTTCGTAATAAAAAGATTGCACGCAAACATACGATGATTTTATTATTTTGTATTTCTTATTCTGTTTGCAATTCTTGCTGTGTTTTTAAACACCATACAAATCAGAACACGTAACAACATAAATAACTCATATTGAATATTTTGTATACAATGAATCTCTTTGTCCATCTCCTACTGAATTTGATGTCCCTCTTCCCTCTCTTCCCTCTCTTCCATCCAATACTTCTGCAATTCCCCAACCACGACAATTTCGTTGCCAAACTGCTCCTCCCAAATGACAAAATAAATACGTTTTTATTCTGTTTTGTTCCCTCTATTTTGCCTCTATCACATCTCCAAAAAAGTATAAATTTTCTCCTCTTGCATTTCCATTTGTTATGCTCTTCATTAAAAGGGTTATAAGCTCCATCACCTTAGTATACATCATATTAATGTAGGTTGTGCTGTACCTTCTTTATTTAACATGGTAGAATCAACTCAACAAAAGTGTGTATGGCGTCTTCTTAAGTCTATCCTCCCGTCATACTTTCTAATGACAAAATTACTTCTTGCTGCGTGTTATCTAAAATAAATACCCTTTTCACAGAAATATTCACTTCTACGAAAAATTGCTAGCCTTAATCTATTTCCTCCTGCTTCGCAATTCTCCTCGCCTATCCTCCTGACTCCACCAGCATCTGGCCATACGTTCACCTGACTCCATCTCTTTATTTCATTAGCTTTATGTACTCTGCTTCGACTCATTACCTCTATATATTCTGCTCAACATTTTTACTTCTTCATCTCGCCTATTCTCTTGGTTATTTATTCACAGTATTTTTACATATCTGTATTTATTTGTTTTCTCTTTTGTACTGCACTTATAGAGCTCCTAAGGTTTGAGTTCCTGCTTTCGTAAATCACCATATTCACGCGTGAACTGCTATCCGGAGCATGCATGCATATTCATGTAATGCTTTTTAATCAAACATTTTGGATTGTTGTATCACGATTCCTATATATTCATCCCGCCCACTCTGTCCCCGATTGAACGACTCTGTACTATAGCTGTTGCTGTCTCTTTGCTTTTATTCGTCCTGTTATTATAAACCTTCTCAAATTTGAACAACTTATCATCTCAACTTTGACATGTTACCTAATTTGCTCTCAGCTCTCTCTGTCATCAGATAAAGTACATACTCATACATTTGCGATGCCCGAGTACGAGTCATTAGCAAACGCCACGCGGGAAAATGACCATTCAAGGACGTTCGAGTCTGCTCACTCCTACGTAAATGTACCACTCTAGCAGACTTTCTGCATGCCAGCGTAAGAAATATTACTCAACACTTCAATATACATTATTACAACCTCATTGTTTATAACATTTAAACTTACTGCACATTTACTAACGAAGGTCGACGTCCACACAACAAGCAACCCAACTGGGACACGAGAAGTGATATTTGCTGATGAAGTGTCGATGGAAGCTGCTGTAAATGTGATAAACGGGAAAATAATTGATGGAAGAACAATCTCAGCCCATGAGCTACGACTTTTTGATGTTAAACCAGAATACTATGGACAATATATTAACTAGAATATAATATGAACAACTGTACCGATAAATATTGTTGTTATGTAAAATTTCCTATGGATTGAATATGTTTTTTACCTACTTAATGTATATACAGGTCGATAGTTTCAGATATATATTTTAAATATTGAACATTGCTTTAAATTACTATTACACAACACACTGTTTCTTCTCACCGTATGCTATCTTTTACGCGCTCCTCTATGGTGCTAAGTTTACCTCACACGTACGTTTTACTTACACTTACACATAGTTGATGTAATTACGTCTCTCTAACCCGTACTTTGCAATTACTATACTTCTTTCATTTTAACATCAAGCTGCCTCTCTTTCAATTTCTGAGCTAAACTACAATTACCTTTATTTCTCATGGCACATTATTTGTTGTACTGAAAAAAAAAATTTGTACTTTGATTTTCAGTTAGTTCCCCCGAAAACATCATTTCCAAATACTATAAATACAGAATGAGTTCGCGAAGAGTGCGAGTCTCTGAAATGCCTGAAGAAGAACGTCAAATATATCGAGAGCGAGCACGAGATTGTTTGCGACAATGGCGAGCACAGCTAACTGAAGAGCAACGATCAACACAACGTGCACGAAACAGACTCAATGCACAATCAACAAGAGCACGTTTGTCCGAACAACGTCATCGTGCATCTACTGTTCGTTCTTCACAACAACAGCCTGTACAACAACATACTGATATGCTGCAACTGCAACAATCAGCCATTACGACTGCTCATACACACTCAGAACCTACAGTACAACAAACATCTCCGCTTCACGTCGACCAATCAAACATGCTAAATGAACTTAATAGTGGAAGCATTGCATGGGGAAAACATATAAAGTTTCGTACTATTTATTCTGTATATATTGTTTAAACTCAAAACATAATCATGTTAGCGTTCCTGTAATTGGTTTTTTACTATAAAGTCTCTCATACGGAAGATGGTGTTGGTCATAGATATTCTCTATGTCACACACCTTCACTACTACGTCGAACGTGCATTGCTGCATCATCAAATATACAAGATACATTATTGACAACAGATGTTGCATCAACATCTCACCAGTTCGTAGCAGTGCATAGTGCAAACGAACATGAAACGACAATTGCATCAGGCATAATGGATCTGTTTCCAATGTCATCCCCTCTACTATATATCTTCTACATATGCTCTGTATTTCATCACACCTCATGGAAATGTATCTCGCAAATGCTACTTCCACCCAAAGTCATGATCTGGAAACAATCGATGATCAAATCAAAGATTATGACGTGCACATAAAACACGACAAAATGCTGCGTATCAACTACCGGACCCCATATGACAATATAGCTCGGATTTCTAATGTAACGCAACAAATTACACATTTGCAACTACAAGAATCGTATATGTGTCGTTACTGCGCCGCAAAATTGTTCGATGGTGAAACACAAACAATGTGCTGCAATAATGGACAAACAGTACTGCCAACTGTACCAACTCCACCTGAACTACAGTTTTTGTTCACCGAACAATCTGCCGATCACCAAAGATTCATTACCAATATTCGCTCATACAATCATGTTTTCGCTTTTACATCCATGGGTGTTACCTTAGATCAAAATGTAGTTGCCAATCATTAAGGACTGTATACATTTCGAGCTCATGGTGCTATATACCATAAAATTGGCATTTTACTACCTGCTGCAAACAGTAGACCAAGATATTTGCAGTTATTGATTTTTGATACTGATCATCAGACTGACTACCGGTTGCAAGAAAATGAACAGCTGCACCGTGTATTACTTGAGAAAATAACATCCATCTTATATATCCACAATCCTTTTGTAGCAATGTTTCGCCAAATCGCCCAAAGACCTGATATTCCAAATTGCAAGTTATTAATTAAAGAAAGATCATCTGCAGAACTTCAATACACATTACCAATGTCATCACAAGTTGCTGCTATAATTGTTGGTGCAGAAGAATATATGGAGTCGAACGAACGAGATATTATTGTGGATTGCTCCGGGGGGCTGCAAGTGACGGGTGCAGCGCTAAGCTGTTGGATTGCATAGAGGCGAGCGCAGCCCGCTGCTATGGGCGAAGCCCGTGCACAGGCGGGCGAAGCCCGCCTGATGCGGCCGAAGGCCGCCCGAGAGCATCGAGCACGGGCGTAGCCCGTGCGAAGATGCTCGTATATATATATATATATATATATATATATATATATATATATATATATATATATACATTAGGTGTTGCATATTGTATATATATGTTTATATATTTTATTCTGTTCATATATATATATGTAAATATATATACAAAAAAAATATGGTAGCTAGTAGCAGCAGAGGCTCGGGTTGGCTGCCCAGTCTTGTTCTTCTTTAGTAAGTGGCTGTTAACATATATATATTATATATATATATATATATATATATATATATGTTTGCTTCTAGTGTGCTGGCTGGGTGGGGGCTCGGGAGAGCTTGGTGGCTGTGAGGATAAGCATGAGTCAAGCTATAGTGGCTGCTAGATATATGGCTATATATATATTTTAGTTAGTGCTTCTGTGAGTGCTGGCTGAGTGTAGTAGAACTAGGGGGCTCGGGATAGCTTTTGTGATAAGCTTTAGCTTAGTGGCCGGTTATGTGGTATTAAGATATTATTTTCTTAGCATTAGTGGTGGCTAAGTATTATTATTCTAATAGCTTAGTGGGGCTAAGTAATAATATAATATTAGCTAATGGGGGTATATCCCAAGCTTTCTCTTTATCTCCTTCCCCATTCCTGAGCAAAAGCTTCCAGCGGAAGGAAGAGGCGGTCGGAGAAGCTGCTGCTTGGTCTGATGGATTCCGGGCGCTCTAGAGCTCGGTTTGCCGGGGATTTCAAGCTTGGAGTTGCTCCCGTCGAGAGCTATTCTCCTAGGTAAGTATTTTTGGGCTTATCGGACTGCCTGTAGGAGCTGGGATTTGGTCTTCTTCCTCTTCTCTAAGCTCAAGATCTCTTTTTCCTAGGTAGCCATGTAGCCGGTGCCAACCCGTGAGGTGAAGCTGCAGCTAGCCCTTGGTTGAGGCAAGTGGCTCCCTTGCCCTTGCCCCCTTTGTGTTTGTAAAGCTTGCTCAACTCCTTTTTTTCATTTTATTTCCCGTGCAAATAGCTGAATCAGCCACTTTGGGTTGTTTTGTTTTGGGTTCCTCTGTCCTTCCTTTCAAGTATCCCGGTTAGTAGCTTAATCAGCAGCTTGTTTGAGTTTTAGCCTAGGGTTAATGGTGTCTTAAAGCTAAGGTTAGGACTGCTAGGTCGGGTAAGGAAGAGCAGCATGAGCCTTGGAATTAATTTTCCAAGGCTCTGCTTGCTGGCTTTGAGAAAAGTGGAGAGTGGTTTTTTAGAAAATTCTAAGTACCCAGGCATTGAGTGAAGGCTATTCACTCAACGCCAGGTGTTGGGTTGCGGCTAAGGACCAAGGCGTTGAGTGAAGATCCTTCACTCAACGCCAGTTGCTTTTCTGCGGTTAAGTGTTGAGGCGTTGAGTGAGTCAGCCTCACTCAACGCCAAAGCAGGTCTTGCGTTGAGTGAGGTGAGCTCACTCATCGCCACTGCTTGTTTTGGCGGTTAAGTCCATTGGCGTTGAGTGAAGAGGCTTCACTCAACGCCATGGCAGGTTTGGCGTTGAGTGAGCAGACTTCACTCAACGCAAGTCCTTTTTCTCGCTGTCAGTCTGATGGCATTGAGTGAAGAGGCTTCACTCAACGCCATATGTCACGACCTGTCTCAACAAGATCAGAGTGCGCTTCGGGCGGGTCGTGATGCCACAGGCATGCAGAAAAAAAAACCATGCCTGCTAAGGCAGGACCAGAAATTATACAACTAGTTTTTTTTAAAACAGCTATTTTTGAAAGATATTTAAAAGAATTTTTAAATTAGTGCGGAAGCCATGCATTTCTTTTATAAAAACTAAGGCACAAGTAGTGCTAAGACTAAATGAATGCAATTAGTCACACAGGTAGAATATCATGAGTGAAATGAACTAGTACAATGTTTTTCCCTAAATAGTTGTCCACGATACAAGAGAAAATGTCTGATGATAACTAATACATAAACAGAAAAATCCCAACAGTACTGAAGCAAAATACATAGAACCTGCGGATACATTAGACAAAGAGAAACCTCCAAACAAAAGCTGTAGCTGGCGAGAGAAATCTCAGGAACCGGGCGACGCAGTCATGAAACCTAAGGCAAATCCAAACAGAATGAAAAATGCCTCAGAACATGAAGTTACATAATGATTCAAGTCAATAGCTTACGCAAAAAGTAAGTAAAGAAAACTAGAGTTTAGTGAGCTAGTCTTACATGTAACAACCAGACAAGTAACCATGTCTAACAAGATTCTTTTACGTTAATAGTCTACTCCGGAGTTTAGCCTAGCTGCAAAACCATAAGCGATCTATATTGAAGGGTGAATGTGTTGTCATTTGGTGTACAGGATTCCAGTGTATAAATTGATGCAAGGCTTATCAACGACGGTGCTTGCAATGATCGACTAATGATTTCTGTTACCAGTTAGTCGGGAGCTCGATTCAAGGCGTCACACCAAAACAACACTCTTACCTCAATATGTGCATATGGTTGTATATGATTTCAGGGATTCAAGATTTAATAATGACAAATTATTATTTTGACGATTCCAGTTTATAAGGGTCTATTTTATTGCAACAAGTTAAGTAATATAAATTTCATGTTTGCAAGCGAGAGAGATTTCTCTACTTGCCTCAAGGTCACGTCGAAAAAAAGATTGCGACAGCTACGTGGCGCGAGCAAGGTTAGGAGCTCGAGTTAAACCTGTTCAGGATCCACAACGCATTTTAGGTTGAATTAACAAGAGTTTTGTACTTGCACATGCGTTGAATATTCGCATCACACCACAGGGGGGTTGTAGAAATTTACCTCCCTCGAGAGTGAGGGGAGAAGTGGCTACCGCGTGAGATCGGGGATTTTGGCGGCGATTTGGAGGCGAAAATCCCAAGATTGGAGCGATCCCACCACTTAGACTGGACGAGCGGCACCAGAAACATAAACATAAACGAAATTAGTCGAATTCACGACAAACCCAAGTGAGACCGACGAAATTACGTCAATCGGAGGGCGGAAACCCTCCGAAAAAAAATTAGGGCAAATAGAATATGATGGGTTGATGAAATTCCTTACCCAAGGAGACCCGATCTGGGCTCAGAAATCCACGAGGAGGGGTTTCGAGCGAAACCCTAGGAGTCCTTCACGAAATCCACCAGTTGGAACGAGTAGGAGTTAGCATCGTCGGAGAAGGAACGGTGTCCTTGCCCTCATTGGACGGAGAAGGAGGAGAGGAAGGGATTTCTTCCGGCCCTTTTTGGAAGCGGCCGGCCAAAAGGGCCGTGCGGGTGATTCCGGCCAAGAGGAGCACTGGAAACGTCGGGGAAGGAGCAGGAGGCGACGGGGTAGCCAGAGGAGGGGCGTCGGAGGCCTACCGGAGGAGGAGGAGGCGCCGGAGGCCGGGATCGAGGCTGCCGGGGGATGCGCAGGACGGGATCGGGGCCGTCGGGGGGCGCAGGAGGCGGAAGCGGAACTTTTCTTTCTGCGGGTTTTTGCGGGATGTAAGATTTTGGACCGGGGCTCGGGATTTATTAAAGAGGGGGAGTGGGGGTAGGTTTAGTCCGGGCTTGGTCTTTGTTTATTGTTTTTTTTATATTATTATTATTAATAATAGTTATTATTAATAATAGGGGGGTTGTTACATTCTCCCCTACTTAGAAAGTTTCGTCCCGAAACTTTTCTGAGAATTCTTTGAATGGAACTAAGACAACGAAGACTCAAACGACATACACTTCAGACAGAAGTTTGTAGATTAAGGCATAAAAGCTATCTATGAAAGATACTGAAATAACAAGAGAGTCAGACTTAGAGACGTACCAAGATCAAGAGAAGAGTTGCGGATACTTGCTGCGCATGTCCGATTCGAGTTCCCAGGTGTACTCTTCAGACTTGCCATGCACCCAAAGTACCTTCACCATCGGAATGGTTCTTTTACGAAGCTTGCGTTCTTGATATTCGACGATCTTCGAAGGCTCGATCGGATAGGACAGATTGGCTTCAGGAATAACTGGAACTTCTTCAAGAACACGATTAGGATCGTGGATGTACTTCCGAAGCTGGCTGACATGAAAGACGTCATGAACACTGGCCAAAGAAGCAGGTAGCTCCAGACGATAGGCAGATCCTCCAACACGCTCTGAGATGACATACGGTCCCACGAACCTCGGGCTGAGCTTATGGTGGCGACCGAACCGTTTCACCCCAGGAGTAGGAGAAACCTTCAGAAACACCTGATCACCAACAGCGAACTCTAACGGACGGCGGCGTTGATTTGCATACTTTCTCTGCCTCTCAATAGCACGACTGAGCTGAAGTCGAGTCTTCTTGGTAGCTTCTTCCATTTCCTGGAGTAACTCAGGACCCAAAATCACCTTTTCACCGACTTCCGACCAGTAGAGCGGGGTCCTACAGCGACGCCCGTACAGTGCTTCGAAGGGGGCCATCTTGAGGCTCTCTTGATAGCTGTTGTTGTAGGCGAATTCAACCAAGGGTAGATGTTCATCCCAAGCTCCCTTGTAATCCAGAATATAGCACCGAAGCATGTCTTCAAGAATTTGATTGACTCTCTCGGTCTGGCCATCAGTCGTCGGGTGATAAGCGGTGCTTAGGTTAAGATCAGTGCCCAAAGCTTGCTGAAATCCCTTCCAGAAGTGTGATACAAATCTCGAGTCACGATCAGAAACAATCCGCAGAGGGATCCCATGGAGTCGAACAATCTCTGCAACATAGATCCGAGCCATCTTCTCGGTGGAATGACCCTCCTTATACGGAATAAAATGGGCCATTTTAGTCAAGCGGTCCACAATAACCCAAACTGCATCATGTCCCCTCGGAGTGCGAGGCAATCCAGTGATGAAGTCCATAGAAACATCTTCCCACTTCCATTCAGGGATAGGCAAAGGCTGCAAAAGTCCACCAGGACGCTGACGCTGAGCCTTCACCTTCTGGCACGTCAGACATCGAGAGATGAAGCGTGCGATATGGTTCTTCATACCAGGCCACCACACGATCTGCTTCAGGTCATGATACATTTTGTTGTTGCCAGGATGACCAGATGAGCGGGACTCATGAGCTTCTCTGCAGATACTATCAAGTAATTCAGGGACATCAGGAATGCAGAGTCGACCTCGGAAACGAAGAACATCATCATCAGAGATGGAGAAATCCGGAAGAGTCCCAAGTTCAACTTGTCGGCGAATGCGCTGAAGTGCGGGATCCGATGGCTGTAAATCCTTCACCTGCTCCACCCATAACTGACCGGAAACCCCCTCATGACCCTCGGGTGCGATGGATATGTCCATCCGATCGAGGTCATCAATCAGGGCTGCAAGAATAGCTGACATGGGTGCACAAGTGGCAACAGAAGCCTGCCGACTCAACGCATCTGCCACTGAATTGGCCTTACCAGGAACATACGTGAGTTGCAAGTCATAGTCCGAAACAAACTCAAGCCAACGTCTCTGACGAAGATTGAGGTCTTTTTGAACAAAAATATACTTCAGGCTCTAATGGTCGGTGTAAAAGTGGCACTTCACACCATAGAGATAATGACGCCACAGCTTCAAGGCAAACACCACTGCAGCGAATTCCAGATCATGGGTGGGATAATTGCGCTCATGAATTTTTAGCTGCCTTGACCCGTAAGCAATAACACGGTCATCCTGCATCAGCACGCAGCCCAATCCAACTCCAGAAGCATCAGTGTAGACTGAAAAGTCTGACTGATCTGACGAAAGAGCTAATACTGGCGCGGAACATAGTCGCTGCTTTAGCTCGGAAAAGGCCTGCCCACACTGATCTGTCCACTCAAACCTTGCATGCTTTTGAGTTAGCCTTGTCAGAGGAGCGGCAAGGGAGGAGAAACTCTTGACGAAGCGCCGGTAATAACCAGCCAACCCAAGGAAACTGCGGATCTCGGTGGGAGTAGTGGGCTGCTTCCAGTCCATCACTGCAGAGACTTTGGCGGGGTCAACGGATAGCCCATCCCCTGAAATGACATGCCCCAAGAAGGCAACACGATCCAGCCAGAACTCGCATTTTGCCAGTTTGGCATAGAGTTGATGCTGGCGTAGGGTAGAGAGGACGAGTCTAAGGTGAACTGCATGCTCTTCACGAGTTTTGGAGTAGACCAAAATATCATCTATGAAGACGATGACGAATTTGTCTAGAAACTCACAGAATGCACGGTTCATCATATCCATGAAACCAGATGGGGCGTTAGTCAACCCAAAAGACATCACTAAGAATTCAAAATGTCCATACCGAGTTCGAAAGGCTGTCTTGGGGATGTCGGATTCCTTAATCTTTAGTTGATGGTAACCCGTCCTGAGATCTATCTTGGAAAACACAGAACTGCCTTTGAGCTGATCAAAGAGGTCATCGACGCGTGGGAGGGGATACTTATTCTTGATGGTGACCTTATTCAGCTCCCGATAGTCGATACACAGCCTCAGGGAACCATCCTTCTTCTTTACGAAGAGGACGGGGGCTCCCCAAGGAGACGAGCTGGGACGAATGTATCCACGCTCGAGCATCTCATCCAACTGCAATTTGAGCTCTTCCAACTCGCGCGGTGCCATACGGTATGGAGCTTTAGATATGGGGCGCGTTCCAGGCTCCACATCAATAGGGAACTCTACATCACGATCGGGAGGCATTCCAGGCAACTCGGCAGGAAACACGTCAGGGAACTCGAAAACAATCGGGATAGACTCAAGTTGCGGTATGATAACATCCGAATGTGAAGCATACACGAAATGAGCAGAACAACCCTGACTAAGAAGGCGAGCGGCGCGCACAGCACGAATTACCTTCAGGTGACTGCGGGTCTGAACATGAACACTGTAGTCCGTGCCGCGAATGCTGAGATTGACCCTCTTTGCCACACAGTCCAGCTTAGCTCGATACGCGACCAACCAATTCATCCCCAAGATTACGTCAAATTCTGACATCTCCAGAACTATGAGATCGGCAAAAACTTGCAATTCTCCAAGCAGGATCGGGCAATTGAGAATGCCGCTGGTAGAGAGATGCATATGACCGGGTACAGAAACCTCGAAAGGGACCTCAAGTGTCGAAGTAGGCCAATTATAAAGGTCCACGATGTGGCGTGCTATAAAAGAGTGAGATGCCCCGGAATCGAAAAGGATTTGCATCCACTTATTCTTGACCCTAAAATTCCCTAGAATTAAACATCATAAACACATTTCAAGATTATCCATACTAAAGGTAGGTAATTAAAGGATGTAGAAAATTAAAACTCTACTTAGAACATACCGGAGATGACGGAGGTAGATGCGAGCGCCTCGCCCTGAGTGGTGACGTTCAACACAGCCTTTCCCCTATCCTGAGCTCCGGGGACAACCTGCAGTGGCTGAGCGGGAATCGGGCTTTCCCTCATAGGGCAGTCTAGCTTGAGGTGTCCAACCTGCCCGCACTTGAAACAGGCCTTCTGCTTACGACGGCAGTCCTTCAGCTGGTGGCCCGGCTTCTTGCAGTACGCACAGACGGTGGAGGTAGAGGCAAGCGTCATCTGAGGCGACGGGGCATGAATGTCCTTCTTTTGCTTCTTCAGGAGAGAACGACATACTTGGGCAACATGGCCCACCTTGTGACAGAAAGCGCACACCTCCTTAGGCCGGGACCTTGCTCCTGAGATGGAGCATTCTTGCGCTTGAGGTCGGATGTTGCGGCATTGCTGGTGCCATGCTGGACTTTCTTGGTAGATCGATCCAGCTCAATTGCTTCCACCTTCAAGGCGGCTCCCACGGCCTCTGCGTAGGTGGTGGTGCCATGGGCTACCACATGCTGCTGAAAGTCATGACGAAGTCCCTTTACGAAACGGCTGATCCTTTTGGCTTCATCCGGCACAAACTCCGCAGCAAGGAGGGACAGGCGGGAGAATTCTCTCGCATACTCGGTCACTGTCCTGTCATACTGCTGAAGAGACAGGAACTTCTCAGCTAACTTGTCCCGCTCCACAGAAGCGAGGAAGTTTCCCATGAGAGCATCCTTGAACTGTCCCCAAGTCAAGGTGCTAGAATCGGGGAGGCTGCGGCGCTGAAGCCACCAAGTGTAAGCATCTTCGGTAAGCTGATAGGCCGCAAGGAGAACTTTTTGGACCTCGGGAACTGCAGCATACTCAAAGTGTTTCTCCATCTGGGAGACCCATTCAGTGATCACGAAGTAGTCACGGTCGCCGCTGTAAGTAGGCGGATTTAGTCTCTTGAAAGCTAGAGTGTCTGCCATCGTTACGGGAGTAGTCGGACTAGGCACAAGCGGGGCCTCGAGGGTGCCAGTAGACAAGCCGGTTCCAGATCCGGATGCAGGAGGGGTGGTGGTAACAGCCACTCCAGTCGTCCCAGCACTGCCGGAACCAGAGGCTGGATCAGGAGTTTGGCGTTCCCCTTCCAGACGGGTGACACGCTCTAGAAGCTGTCTCAAAAGCTGGGTAGTTTCATCTCTAGGGGCCTCCCTTGCAGCAGGGGTAGCTTTCTTTCGCTGCGATCGCTTAGGAGCCATCTAAAGAGAGACAAAAGAATTAAGGAAGAGAATGGTCAGGCTAAGCATAACAGATCAAGTCTACAGGTTCTAGCATTCTAACACTGTTGGATACATAAATCATGTAATAGTTACAGCATTTTCAGTGGACAACTCTAGGTGATAGCCATGCAAATGCAAATGCGACGATAAAATCGCGTGCAATAGCTTATGATTTTGAAATCCATGTGTGTACAATCGTCATCTGTTGCTCTTAGCTTAGCACTTGTGCAATGAGTTATGATGTGCATGCAATGTAATTATGCCTACAATGCATTCCTAAAAAAAAGTGCCCATGAATGGATACACATGTCATGTTAAGCGCCCATATCACTTAACATGCCATGCGCATTATGATTCTAATGTCACGCACTTGAAAATATTAAACCGCTCATACAATTTAATATTTGCAAGCGGTGTTTATCTTAGTGGAAATTCATATGCATATAAATGTTAAGTTTGCCCATACTCCCTTAACATTTGTACGCATACTACTCATGCTTATGAGTGAGTGTGTGCGTGTTTCAGCCTCGAACAACAGACAATGATAGAGTGAGTGAAGTAATGATGTATGTATAAATATAGTAAAATTCAAAAATATGTAATATTTTCAAAATACCCCTTTTTTTTTTCAAACCTGGCTCTGATACCAACTGTCACGACCCGTCTCAACAAGATCAGAGTGCGCTTCGGGCGGGTCGTGATGCCACAGGCATGCAGAAAAAAAAACCATGCCTGCTAAGGCAGGACCAGAAATTATACAACTAGTTTTTTTTAAAACAGCTATTTTTGAAAGATATTTAAAAGAATTTTTAAATTAGTGCGGAAGCCATGCATTTCTTTTATAAAAACTAAGGCACAAGTAGTGCTAAGACTAAATGAATGCAATTAGTCACACAGGTAGAATATCATGAGTGAAATGAACTAGTACAATGTTTTTCCCTAAATAGTTGTCCACGATACAAGAGAAAATGTCTGATGATAACTAATAAATAAACAGAAAAATCCCAACAGTACTGAAGCAAAATACATAGAACCTGCGGATACATTAGACAAAGAGAAACCTCCAAACAAAAGTTGTAGCTGGCGAGAGAAATCTCAGGAACCGGGCGGCGCAGTCATGAAACCTAAGGCAAATCCAAACAGAATGAAAAATGCCTCAGAACATGAAGTTACATAATGATTCAAGTCAATAGCTTATGCAAAAAGTAAGTAAAGAAAACTAGAGTTTAGTGAGCTAGTCTTACATGTAATAACCAGACAAGTAACCATGTCTAACAAGATTCTTTTACGTTAATAGCCTACTCCGGAGTTTAGCCTAGCTACAAAACCATAAGCGATCTATATTGAAGGGTGAATGTGTTGTCATTTGGTGTACAAGATTCCAGTGTATAAATTGATGCAAGGCTTATCAACGACGGTGCTTGCAATGATCGACTAATGGTTTCTGTTACCAGTTAGTCGGGAGCTCGATTCAAGACGTCACACCAAAACAACACTCTTACCTCAATATGTACATATGGTTGTATATGATTTCAGGGATTCAAGATTTAATAATGACAAATTATTATTTTGACGATTCCAGTTTATAAGGGTCTATTTTATTGCAACAAGTTAAGTAATATAAATTTCATGTTTGCAAGCGAGAGAGATTTCTCTACTTGCCTCAAGGTCACGTCGAAAAAAAGATTGCGACAGCTACGTGGCGCGAGCAAGGTTAGGAGCTCGAGTTAAACCTGTTCAGGATCCACAACGCATTTTAGGTTGAATTAACAAGAGTTTTGTACTTGCACATGCGTTGAATATTCGCATCACACCACAGGGGGGTTGTAGAAATTTACCTCCCTCGAGAGTGAGGGGAGAAGTGGCTACCGCGTGAGATCGGGGATTTTGGCGGCGATTTGGAGGCGAAAATCCCAAGATTGGAGCGATCCCACCACTTAGATTGGACGAGCGGCACCAGAAACATAAACATAAACAAAATTAGTCGAATTCACGACAAACCCAAGTGAGACCGACGAAATTACGTCAATCGGAGGGCGGAAACCCTCCGAAAAAAAATTAGGGCAAATAGAATATGATGGGTTGATGAAATTCCTTACCCAAGGAGACCCGATCTGGGCTCAGAAATCCACGAGGAGGGGTTTCGAGCGAAACCCTAGGAGTCCTTCACGAAATCCACCGGTTGGAACGAGTAGGAGTTAGCATCGTCGGAGAAGGAACGGTGTCCTTGCCCTCATTGGACGGAGAAGGAGGAGAGGAAGGGATTTCTTCCGGCCCTTTTTGGAAGCGGCCGGCCAAAAGGGCCGTGCGGGTGATTCCGGCCAAGAGGAGCACTGGAAACGTCGGGGAAGGAGCAGGAGGCGACAGGGTAGCCAGAGGAGGGGCGTCGGAGGCCTACCGGAGGAGGAGGAGGCGTCGGAGGCCGGGATCGAGGCTGCCGGGGGACGCGCAGGACGGGATCGGGGCCGTCGGGGGGCGCAGGAGGCGGAAGCGGAACTTTTCTTTCTGCGGGTTTTTGCGGGATGTAAGATTTTGGACCGGGGCTCGGGATTTATTAAAGAGGGGGAGTGGGGGTAGGTTTAGTCCGGGCTTGGTCTTTGTTTATTGTTTTTTTTTTATATATTATTATTATTAATAATAGTTATTATTAATAATAGGGGGGGTTGTTACACCATAGTTGGTTTGGCGTTGAGTGAAGAGGCTTCACTCAACGCCATCGTTTTAGCCAGATGGCGTTGAGTGAAGAGACTTCACTCAACGCCATAGCTTAGCCAGATGGCGTTGAGTGAAGAAGCTTCACTCAACGCTATAAGTTTAGCCCGATGGCGTTGAATGAGTGTACCTCACTCAACGTCGTGATCGTTTTGGCGTTGAGGGTACTTCACTCAATGCCATAGTTTTTTTAGGCTACTGATGTAGCCTTGGGATGTGAGCTTCTTTAGGGTTGTTAGGAAAGTTCTACCTTTCTAAGGGGAGATTTTTGGAGTGTTCGGCTAGTTTTTTCATGCCAACCCGTGGGCTCTGACTGGAGGGGGTGTGAATTTTTGGGCTCTGAGGGGTGAATTGTGTGTGCTGAGTTGTGGCCACCACTAAGTTTGGACAGTATTGCCAACTTGTTGGGTGTGTGGACCCTGTAGCTGCCCCCGGCTGTGTTTCACCCTTGAGCATTTTTTGGGGTCTGGTTGTTGGTGTTGGACAGTGTGGCCACACCTTTCAGCCCCTTGTTTATACACCCCAGTCATTTGCCCACAAGCTTAGGACTGTTAGTTTCCTATTGTTTTCTCCCTGCTTTTATTCTGATGCCTATTTATTGCAGGTGAATTCTCTCCAGAGCAGGTAGTTTTTGTGTTCACACATGGTGTGATTTGCCTTTATTGCCCTTTTTGCAATAATTCTTTTTCCTGCTTCTGTTGATTAGTGCCTTGACGCCGGGTTGGAAAACCCTTCTTTGTTTCTTTAGTGTTCTGGCACTCCTTTCTTTGGTTTATTTTCTTTGCTAAGGTAATTCTTTTCTTAAATGCCTCAGGTTCAGGTTGTAGCCGATTGAGCGGCTGATTCCATTTGCTGGGTTTTTGTTCATAGCCTCCAGGGTAGCGGAGTTGCAGATTAGTTCCTTGTGAGGTAGTCATCCTTCTTCTCTGTATGGACATGCACACTCACCGGTGGGTTCGTGTCGGGTTGTCGACGCCCACAGGTGGCTTATTTGTTTTGCTAAGTATGAATTTAGACTGGTGTGTTTTGCCCTCTTGGTGTTGTTTTCTTGCTTCTAGGAAGGATTTATGCTAGGTTGCATGTTAGGTATTTTAAAACCCTAAACTACTATATGTACTCATGCATAACATGTTTTCCAATTAAAATACTATTTTCTTAGCGCATAAAACATCTTTTAATATATATATATATATATTACTCACCTTAGGTGTCGTGCATTCTCTAAGTGGTCTCGGGTGGACCCTTATGCTCATTTAGGGTGTCAAATTAACTGAATCAAAGTATTTTTTCCGCTGTAGCATATATATATATATATATATATATATATATATATATATATATATATATATATATATATATATATATATATATATATATATATATTTCTTAGCATGGACTAGCTGATCCACGGTGCTGAGGGATACGACCTTCTACTAAACTGGTTTCCTATTAAATTAAAACTTAAGATTTATGGTTTTTGGCGTGTCGCCTGAGCGTCAGCAGTTATCCCCTGCTCGACGTGACATCACAACGCATATTTTCCCTTACTCTGATACTTCTTAACCTCGGGGAAAATGCGGGTCGTGACAGTTGGTATCAGAGGGAGGTTGTCTTGACAATTGGTCGGGCAACCTGTCTTTTTGATTGCATTAGATGTTTAGCTTCATAAGCATACACTCACCGATATGTCATCAGCACGTCTTGGCCGAAGCACGAACACTACACTCATAAGCATAAAGAAGTATACGAGGCATATTATGTAGTATGGGATGCATAATATGTGTTCGTATATGGATCCACAATAGGAGGCAACATGTGAGGGTTATGTAGTATGAGATGCATAACCTCACCACATGGATGCGGCTAGCACGTTTTTCTTTTTTGTTGTATGGGAATATTATGTAGTATGAGATGCATAACATTTTCATGTGTACGCCGCCCATGACATGCATTAAGGCCTTTTTAGAATGCATAGCACGACATGCATAGCATAACATTTCTTGAGCACAACGTGTCAGGCTAAAGATTTGCATGATGACATATGTACACACATGATTTTGAGTCAAAACGAATATAAAAGCATGCATTCATGATTTAGGCACATGAGTTAGTGTGATGGTTGTGAGCCATCTTAGGATAAGCATGACCTCATCATTATAAAACAAATCTCAGAGCAAGATTTGCAGTTACAATTCATATTTAAGTATGTTTGTCTGTACCGGGTAGGCTTGTTTTAGTAGTTGGGATGGGTTTTAACTAGGGTTGGTGCGATTATAGGATGGCAAAGCGTCCTGCGACGCGATCGACTCCCCAATCTATGGGAGAGTCTTCGGGATCCCAGAGCGAGGCCCTGATTGAGAGCTTGTGGCTAAGTAATGAAGCCTTGACAAGACAGATGGTTGACGTGCAGAGCCAGATCCAGTCGTTGGTAGAAGTAGTGGCAGGGCAGGCTCAGAGAGCTCAGGATCCCGTTGGGGGTGTAGCTGTTCCTCCTCCTCCTCTGGTATCTCCTGTTGTGGTGCCACCAGAGATGACATTTATTTCTCAATTTCAGCGACTTGGATCACCTACCTATGATGGAAAAGCGGATTTCATGGTTTTGGATGATTGGCTGATAGCAATTGAGGAGATGTTCTCTTATTCTGGAGTCACTGACGATCAGAGGGTGATGATCGCTGCTTATCAGCTCAAGGGTCTAGCAAAGACTTGATGGTTGCGAGAAAAGGAAAGCTTGAAAGAAGGATGTTCTTGGGAGACCTTTAAGGAAATGATACTGAGGAAGTTTTTGCCCCCGGTCGAGCGGGATCGCCTGATGAATGAATTTTTGCATTTGAAGCAGAGGTAGCTCACAGTTAGTGAGTATGAGATTGAGTTTAGCAAACTGAGTCGGTTTGCACCCAGCATGGTGAGCTCTGAGGCAGAGCAAGTGAAGCGTTTCCTTGGTGGCTTAAGAAGTGATGTCCAACAGTTAGCAAGTGCTTATGGATCTGCAAGCTATACAGGCGTGGTGGAAGCTGCTTTGAAAGTTGAGGCCATAGAGAATGCTAAGAACAGAGGCCAGCGGGCGAGGCAAGACAAGCGGAAGTCTGCTGGGGGGAAAGGCCCCCAGGAACCTGATGCAGTTTCCAGGAAGAAGACCAATGGGACGTGTAGCTTCTGCGGCCGGCCAGGCCACCCCCTGGATAAGTGCTTCAAGAGATTGGCAGCGCAGAAAAAAGAGCAGGTCCATGCTATTCAGGGCGCTCCTAGAGGGGATGTAATGTGTTCTTGGTGTGGAAGGAAGGGGCATGATGTGGCCCGTTGTTGGGTAAAAGATAAAGCGTGCTTTCAGTGTGGGCAGAAGGGCCATCTCAAGTCGAAGTGCCCTCAGACGCAGCCCGTTCTTCTAGTGGTTCCTTTGCAGGCGTTGCGGCCACCCCCGCGTGCGGATAAAGGCAAAGGGAAGCTTAATGTTATATCTGCAGAAGAAGCGTCGACTTCGACCCAGGTCATTTCAGGTTAGATTTTTTTCCTAACTTGAATTTTCTACCTCTTGTATAGTTTAGTTTTTGTTTTTCCCTTAGTTGTGTGGGTTGTCGTATAAGGAGATTTAAGGTAAAGAACCGTTGGGCGTGCGTTCTTTTCGATTCTGGCGCCACCCACTCTTTTGTTGCTAGGGCTTTCGTGGAGCGATTCCAGTTGGGCTTAGATCGTGTTGGTGGAGTTTTCAGCGTCAAGTTTCCTTCGGGTGACTCTGTGATTTCAGACTTGGGTATTCAGGGATGCCCAATCTTGTTGGGAGAATTTCTGGTCAGGGCAGATCTGTTAGTGATTGATCTAGAGGACTTTGATGTCATCCTAGGCATGGATTGGTTGTCCAGTTATGATGTGGTTATCCAGTGTAAGGGTAAGCGCTTGGATTTCGTGAAGGACGACGGTCAGCCCCGAAGCGTTTTTGCCGACCCTGTCCAGGAGCCTCCGATTGTTTCTGCGGTACGTGCTTGCAATTTCCTTGTTCCAAGCTGTTTTGCTTATTTGGTCTCTCTGGTAGGGGCAGATGTTCGTGTGCCGCAGTTGGAAGAGATTCCTGTTGTTTGTGAGTTCCCCGATGTTTTTCCTGTTGATCTTCCCGGACTTCCACCCGAGAGAGATGTTGAGTTCGTTATAGATTTGGAGCCGGGTACGCGCCCTATAGCTAAGGAGCCGTACCGCATGGCCCCGTGAGAGCTGGAGGAGCTGCGAATCCAGCTAGATGAGATGTTGGCAAAAGGTTTTATCAGGCCGAGTTCGTCGCCCTGGGGTGCACCTGTTCTGTTCGTAAAGAAGAAGGATGGGTCGATGAGGTTATGCATCGACTATAGAGAGCTGAATAAGGTTACAATCAAGAACAGGTACCCATTGCCTCAGATCGATGATTTGTTTGACCAGCTGAGTGGTAGTGCTATATTTTCGAAGATAGACCTTCGTTCGGGATATCATCAGTTGAGGATTCGGGAGTCTGATATTCCGCGGGCGGCGTTCCGCTCTCGTCATGGGCACTTTGAGTTTTTAGTCATGTCTTTTGGTTTGACTAATGAACCTTCGGCCTTCATGGATTTGATGAACCGCGTGTTCAAGGAGTACTTAGACAAGTTCGTGATTGTCTTTATTGATGATGTTTTGGTGTACTCCCGGAGTGCAGAAGAGCATGATCGGCATTTGCGTCTAGTTTTGGCGACTCTGAGAGATCATAAGCTTTATGCCAAGCTGAGCAAATGTGAGTTTTGGCTGCCTCAAGTATCTTTCCTAGGCCATGTGGTGAACAAGGAGGGGATCTCAGTAGACCCAGAAAAGATCGCTGCTGTTATGGAGTGGGCAAGACCTGTTACTCCTTGTGAGATCAGAAGCTTCTTGGGTTTGGCAGGCTATTACAGAAGATTTGTGAAGGGATTCTCCACCCTGTCTGCACCCTTGACCCGGTTGACGCAAAAGAATGTGGCCTTTGTTTGGGATGATAAGTGTGAAGAAGCTTTTGAGGAGCTAAAGAGAAGGCTATGTTCAGCCCCTATTCTGTCTTTGCCTACTGAAGGTGTTGAGTATGAGGTATATGTGGATGCTTCTCATGTCGGGCTGGGGTGCGTGCTGATGCAGGGCGGAAAGGTGATTGCGTACGGGTCGAGACAGCTAAAGATTCATGAGAGGAATTACCCTACGCATGACCTGGAGTTTGCTGCTGTGATTTATGCTCTGAAGTTGTGGAGACATTTGCTATATGGTGTGCAGTGTAGGATTTTTACTGATCACAAGAGCTTGAAGTATGTCTTCACGTAGAAGGAGTTGAACCTGTGTCAGCGGCGATGGTTAGAGTACATGTCCGACTACGATGTTGAGATTCAGTATCATCCGGGGAAGGCCAATGTGGTGGTCGACGCCTTGAGTCGGAAATCAGGAAAGATCTTTGGCCTCACAGCAGAGTCATTAGTAGAGGAGTTTCTGTTGATGGACATTTTTGTGGGTAGCTGTGATGGGCAGAGTAGTCTGGCAGCGGCAGAGCCTTCATGGATTGCACTTATGAGATTGCATCAGAAAGATGATCCTGAACTTCTGCGGTTGTATGTTCGAGCTGAGAGAGGCGAGCTGCCAGATTTTTCTATAGATGATTTGTGTACCTTGAGATACCGAGGCAGATTTTGCATTCCCGCTGTTGGCGATATCAGGACTTGGGTGTGCAGGGAAGCTCATGGTTCTAGCGTTGCCTACCACCCAGGATCCACTAAGATGTACTGCGACTTAAAGCAGATTGCCTGGTGGTACGGGATAAAGGGAGACATAGCCAAATTTGTTTTTGAATGCAATACTTGCAAGCAAGTAAAGGCTGATCATGGCAGACCAGGTGGCAAGCTGACTCCCTTGGAGATTCCTACTTGGAAGTGGGAAAGCATCTCGATGGATTTCATTACAGGCTTACCAAGGTCTCCGAGGGGGCATGATTCGGTATGAGTGATCATGGACAGACTGACGAAGTGTGCCCACTTCATGCCATTCAAGATTGATTACCCGATGAGAAAGATAGCTGAGCTGTATATGGAAGAGGTTATCAAATTGCATGGTGTACCCGTGAGCATCATATCAGATCGAGACTCCAGGTTCACGTCTCGTTTTTGGAAGAGCCTTCAAGAAGGATTGGGGACAGATTTGAGGTATTCCACTGCTTACCACCCGCAGACCAACGGCCAAACAGAGCGAGTAAATCAGATTGTGGAAGACATGATTCGATGCTATATTCTGGAGCATGGTGGGGCGTGGGACGAGCATTTGCGGCTTATGGAATTTGCCTATAACAATAACTATCAGGAAAGCTTGCAAATGGCTCCGTTTGAGGCTTTATATGGGAGGCGCTGCAGGACTCCCTTATTTTGGGCTGAGGTTGGCGAGAGACCGTTGCTGGGTCCAGAGGCTCTCGAGGAGATGAAAATTTCAGTGAAGCTTATTCGGGAAAAGCTTCGAATAGCCCAAGAGAGATATGAAAAGAATGCCAACCGACGTAGAACAGATCTGGAATTTGCTGTGGGGGACCAAGTGTTTTTAAAAGTTTCCCCGATGACTGGGGTCAAGAGATTTGGAAAAGACCGAAAGTTGGACCCGAGATATGTGGGGCCATTCAGGGTTGCTGAGCGGATCGGTGTGGCAGCTTATAGGCTGGAGTTGCCCGCAAATTTTCCCGGCGTGCATGATGTTTTTCACGTCAGTCAGCTGCGGAAGTGTGTGCTTAGTGACAGGCAGGTTTTGGATTCTGTGCCTCCGTTAGAGCCGAACCTTTCTTATGTGGAGGTGCCTGTCCGAATTTTTGATACTAAGGATCGTGTGTTGTGGAAGAAGACGATTCCTATGGTGAAAATCTTGTGGAAGAACCACGATGTTGAAAGCGCGACTTGGGAGCTGGAGTCAGCTATGAGGGAGGCTTACCCTCACCTCTTCCCCTGACTTGTGCCTGGTATGTTGCACTCTTTTCATGGCTCTTGTTTAGCTTGTTCTTTTTCCCCTTTTGTTAGAAGGGTTGTGTGTAAAGTTTCAGGACGAAACTTTTTTTTAGGGGGAGTGACTGTAACGCCCCCGGTTTTTTTTCTGTGTTTTGTTTGACCACTGCTTGGCGTTTCGTTGTCGCGTTGTCGGCTTTTGCCTTTGTTAGAGCGTGGTCATAGCTCTTTAGGTTCCTCTAGTGATCCATTAGGAGCCTATTTGCAAGATTCCCCAGCAAGCCGGAGTCTGTTTTGGTGTCTCAGCTGGGCCTCTCAGGGAATGCTTGTGTTTTGGCTTCGGGCAGTGTTAGCCCAAGTTTTGATCGTCGGATGTTGTTTTCGACTTCGCCGTTGTGTTGTAGCTTTGGTGTTTAGCTACGGGGCGAGTTTTGTCGAAATCCGAGAATCGTTCGTTTTTCGCGTCGTTTCGACGTGCGTTTTGTTAGCCGGTAGTGGCCACTCGTTTGTTATGCGTGGCCTGGTGTGATCGAGCTAGGTAAGGCCGATGCTTGTTTCAGGCTAAGTAGGTTTAGCCTTTGTTTTCGTGTGGTGAATATTTATTTTGGTATATGTATGTATATATTCCTTGTGTTAGTGTGTGTGTTGTGTGTGTATATATATGCATATATATGTATGTATACATATATGTATATATATACGTATATAGTTCTGTATATATATATATATATATATATATATATATATATATATATATATATATATATTAGGTGTTGCATATTGTATATATATATGTTTATATATTTTATTCTGTTTATATATATTTGTAAATATATATACAAACAATATATGGTAGCTAGTAGCAGCAGAGGCTCGGGTTGGCTGCCCAGCCTTGCTCTTCTTTAGTAAGTGGCTGTTAATATATATATATATATATATATATATATATATATATATGTTTGCTTCTAGTGTGCTGGCTGGGTGGGGGCTCGGGAGAGCTTGGTGGCTGTGAGGATAAGCATGAGTCAAGCTATAGTGGCTGCTAGATATATGGATATATATATATTTTAGTTAGTGCTTCTGTGAGTGCTGGCTGAGTGTAGTAGAACTAGGCGGCTCGGGATAGCTTTTGTGATAAACTTTAGCTTAGTGGCCTGTTATGTGGTATTAAGATATTATTTTCTTAGCATTAGTGGTGACTAAGTATTATTATTCTAATAGCTTAGTGAGGCTAAGTAATAATAAAATATTAGCTAATGGGGGTATATCCCAAGCTTTCTCTTTATCTCCTTCCCCATTCTCGAGCAAAAGCTTCCAGCGGAAGGAAGAGGCGGTCGGAGAAGCTGCTGCTTGGTCCGGTGGATTCCAGTCACTCTAGAGCTCGGTTTGCCGGGGATTTCCAGCTTGGAGTTGCTCCCGTCGAGAGCTATTCTCCTAGGTAAGTATTTTTGGGCTTATCGGGCTGCCTGTAGGAGCTGGGGTTTGGTCTTCTTCCTCTTCTCTAAGCTCAAGATCTCTTTTTCCTCGGTAGACTTGCAGCCGGTGCCAACCCGTGAGGTGAAGCTGCAGCTAGCCCTTGGTTGAGGCAAGTGGCTCCCTTGCCCTTGCCCCCTTTGTGTTTGTAAAGCTTGCTCAACTCCTTTATTTCATTTTATTTCCTGTGCAAATAGCTGAATCAGCCACTTTGGGCTGTTTTGTTTTGGGTTCCTCTGTCCTTCCTTTCAAGTATCCCGGTTAGTAGCTTAATTAGCAGCTTGTTTGAGTTTTTGCCTAGGGTTAATGGTGTCTTAAGGCTAAGGTTAGGACTGCTAGGTCGGGTAAGGAAGAGCAGCACGAGCCTTGGAATTAATTTTCCAAGGCTCTGCTTGCTGGCTTTGAGAAGAGTGGAGAGTGGGTTTTTAGAAAATTCTAAGTACCCAGGCGTTGAGTGAAGGCTATTCACTCAACGCCAGGTGTTGGGTTGCGGCTAAGGACCCAAGCGTTGAGTGAAGATCCTTCACTCAACGCCAGTTGCTTTTCTGCGGTTAAGTGCTGAGGCGTTGAGTGAGTCAACCTCACTCAACGCCAAAGCAGGTCTTGCGTTGAGTGAGGTGAGCTCACTCATCGCCACTGCTTGTTTTAGTGGTTAAGTCCATTGGCGTTGAGTGAAGAGGCTTTACTCAACGCCATGACAGGTTTGGCGTTGAGTGAGCAGGCTTCACTCAACACCAAGTCCTTTTTCTCGCTGCCAGTCTGATGGCGTTGAGTGAAGAGGCTTCACTCAACGCCATAGCTGGTTTGGCGTTGAGTGAAGAGGCTTCACTCAACGCCATCGTTTTAGCCAGATGGCATTGAGTGAAGAGACTTCACTCCACGCCATAGCTTAGCCAGATGGCGTTGAGTGAAGAAGCTTCACTAAACGCCATAAGTTTAGCCCGATGGCGTTGAATGAGTGTACCTCACTCAACGCCGTGACCGTTTTGGCGTCGAGTGAGGGTAACGCCATAGTTTTTTTTAGGCTACTGATGTAGCCTTGGGATGTGAGCTTCTTTAGGGTTGTTAGGAAAGTTCTACCTTTCTAGGGGGGGATTTTGGGAGTGTTCGGCTAGTTTTTGCATACCGACCCGTGGGCTCTGACTGGAGGGGGTGTGGATTTTTGGGCTCTGAGGGGTGAATTGTGTGTGCTGAGCTGTGACCACCACTAAGTTTGGACAGTGTGGCCAACTTGTTGGGTGTGTGGACCCTGTAGCTGCCACTAGCTGTGTTTCACCCTTGAGCATTTTTTTGGGGGTCTGGTTGTTGGTGTTGGACAGTGTGGCCACACCTTTCAGCCCCGTGTTTATACACCCCAGTCAATTGCCCACAAGCTTAGGACTGTTAGTTTCCTATTGTTTTCTTCCTACTTTTATTCTGATGCCTATTTATTGCAGGTGAATTCTCTCCAGAGCAGGTAGTTTTTGTGCTCACACATGGTGTGATTTGCCTTTATTGCCCTTTTTGCAATAATTCTTTTTCCTGCTTCTGTTGATTAGTGTCTTGTCGCCGGGTTGGAAAACTCTTCTTTATTTCTGTAGTGTTCTGGCACTCCTTTCTTTGGTTTATTTTCTTTGCTGAGACAATTCTTTTCTTAAATGTCTCAGGTTCAGGTTGTAGCCGATTGAGCGGCTGATTCCATTTGCTGGATTTTTGCTCATAGCCTCCAGGGTAACGGAGTTGCAGATCAATTCCTTGTGAGGTAGTCATCCTTCTTCTCTGTATGGACATGCACACTCACCGGTGGGCTCGTGTCGGGTTGTCGACGCCCACAGGTGGCTTACTTGTTTTGCTAAGTATGAATTTAGACTGGTGTGTTTTGCCCTCTTGGGGTTGTTTTCTTGCTTCTAGGAAGGATTTATGCTAGGTTGCATGTTAGGTATTTTAAAACCCTAAACTACTATATGTACTCATGCATAACATTTTTTCCAATTAAAATACTATTTTCTTAGCGCGTAAAACATCTTTTAATATATATATATATATATTACTCACCTTAGGTGTCGTGCATTCTCTAAGTGGTCTCGGGTGGACCCTTATGCTCATTTAGGGTGTCAAATTAACTGAATCAAAGTATTTTTTCCGCTGTAGCATATGTATATATATATATATTCTTAGCATGGACTAGCTGATCCACGGTGCCGAGGGATACGGCCTTCTACTAAACCGGTTTCCTATTAAATTAAAACTTAAGATTTATGGTTTTTGGCGTGTTGCCTGAGCGTCGGCAGTAATCCCCTACTCGACGTGGTATCACAACGCGTATTTTCCCTTACTCTGATACTTCTTAACCTCGGGGAAAATGCGGGTCGTGACAGGGAGAGAGGGGCATGCCTCGGTGGTCGGCTACTAGCATTTCTGGGAACGGGATCCCGTATGAGTAGATCATGTCTGGCGATCGCGCGCGCGACGTTTCCCCCATGATCTCCCATTAGATGGTGGGATCATGGGGGAGTGGGCTAATTGCACCACAATTATTCTATAAATGGGCTTGTCCCCATCAATTGCCACCTGAAATCATCGGCGTTAGAAACCGTTTGAGAAGAGCGAGGATTTTTCCTTCTTCTACGAGGAATTCTTCCGGTGGTGACAATGGTGATGGCGAACGGAGAGGTGTCAGAGAACGCGAATGGTAGTGCTTTGCAAGCGAAGGTAAGCTATAAAGAAAATGGAAAATGGGGAATGCGCATGGACGAGGGAGGCTGGAAGTGCAAAGCCGGTGAGCGGAACCCACCAGCGCGGGGGCGAAACCGTCGGCCGGGGTGTCCGTCATCGTGCGCTCCCCGCCCTCTCTCTGATATGATAATATTGTTTTCATTCTTCTCACCTTTGTTGTATGGATCCCGGTAGCTGGCGGAATGTAAGCTTCTGACAATGTCAGAGAGTGTGACGAATCAATCCGAGGGTCGAAGAATGTAAGGATTCGATCCGACTGCGGGGCCGAGCCTGGCCATGAGAAGATTACCATAGAATGTAAGTATTCAATCTGGGTGTCGGGGAATGTAAGGATTCGATCCGACTGTGGGGTCGAGCCTGTCTATGAGAGGATTGCCGTAGAATGTAAGTATTCGATCTGGGTATCCGAGAATGTAAGGATTCGACCCCACTGTGGGGTCGAGCCTGCCGATGAGAGGATTGCCAGAGAATGTAAGTATTTGATCCCGGTGTCTGAGAATATAAGGATTCGATTCGACTGTGGGGTCGAGCCTGACCATGAGAAGATTGTCAGAGAATATAAGTATTCGATCCGGGTGTCAGAGAATGCAAGGATTCGGTCCGACTGTGTGACCGCGAGGTGGGCATGCTCTGGCGATGGCGGTGCGTTGGCCTGCAGTAACGACGAAGAATGTAATGATTTGATCCGATCGCCAGAGAATGTAAGGATTCAATCCGGTTGTGCGACCTAGCCTGTCTATGAGCCGATTGTCAGAGAATGTAAGGATTTGATCTGGGTGTCGGAGAATGTAAGGATTCGATCCGAGTGTGAGACCGCGAGGGGGCATATCCTGGCAATGGCGGGGTGTTGGCCTGCAGTAATGACGGAGAATGTAATGATTCAATCCGATCGCCGAAGAATGTATGGATTCAATCCGGTTGCGCGACCTATCCTAGGTGTGAGTTGCTCGCCGGAGAATATAAGGATTCAGTCTGGTGAGTGGCCTAGCCTGATCAAAAAGTTAGCTTTCGAAGAATGTAAAGATTCGATCCGAAAGTGACCGAGCCTGGTCGGGAATTGTTCACCGGAGAATGTAGGATTCGATTTGGGGAGTGATCTAGCCTGCCCTAAGAGTTAGCTTCCGGAGAATGTAAAGATTTGATCCGGAAGTGACCGAGCCTGGTCGGGAATTGCTCGTCGGAGAATGTAAGGATTCGATCTGGGGAGTGGCCTAGCCTGACCTAAGAGGTCAGGAGACGAGAATAAGAAAAACACAATGCAATATGATCAAATTAAAGATAGTTTGCGCAAGTCGTGGCTCGCTATTTTTATATTATATAAAGTAAGAGATTGAAAATCAAAATACAGGAAAAACAATAAATAAAGAAAAACAAGGATAAAAATGGTGCTGAGTTATTGATCGACGGAGGGTCTTCCTCTCCTAATGGAAGGTTCCTTGTTCAATAACGACTTTGTTGTGCAGATCGACGTCATTGGTATCAAAGGTGGTTGCTACTGCTAGATGAGCCTGCTTTAAGTAGCAGGTGTGAGCTGCTTCATGGTTCCCGCGAACAACTCATATGTCTCATGGGATCGGGAACTTCATAGATAAGTGTGGAATTGACGGAATTGCTCCAAAAACAGACTGGACCGGCCTTTCGAAGATGGCGTTGTAGGGTGAACTTGAGTCGATGACGACGAACTGGATGTCATGAGTAACCTGCCTCGGGAATTTACCCATTGTCGCTAGTATGGTGATTATTCCCAGAACGGTAACTGGGTGGTTGTCGAAGCAATATACAGGTCCTACGGCAGGACTGAGATATTGTTTGGTGAGTTTTATGTTGTAGAGTGGATAAGAACAAGATACCGATTGAGCTCTCATTGTCTATGAGGATTCTTTTGACTTTGAAACAGGGGTTTCCAACTCCTGCGCAGATGAAGAGCGGGTTTTGATGGGGGGGTTTGCGACCCTTCGAGGTCTTCATCACCAAAGGAGATGACGAAATCCTTGTTGAGCTCCATATTCTTGCGAGCCCTTTCTATTGTTTCAACTGAGAATACTTTGGTAGAGAGGAATTGGGGCCCGGCGATGGTTTTGATGCTGCCGACCATTTTTCTACCGTTCGGAGCCCCCTGTGGCACGTTCTATTGTTCTCTTCCTTGGCACAGTGCTTGTTGACCCTGCGCTTATCCTTGCAAAAACCTTCCAAGGAGTCTTTGGCGAACAAGGTACTCGATTTCATTTTTTTAGTCCAGAACATTCTTCTGTAGTATAACCAGTCGTACGGTGAAACTCGTAGTATTTTGACTGTCACTTCTTGGGTTCGGCAACGACACTCTCGGTCGCTGGAATGTTGGATCATCCTGTATTGTGTACAGTACATTAGTCCGAGTGGTATTCAATGGAGGGTATTATTAGGGTGGTCACTGACCCCCATCCCTTGGTGGATCGCGGCGAAGGTCGTCATTTCGACGGTCTTCCTGGCGTCGCTCCTCTTGTTTTACGGGGGCTTGCTCCTACCCCCTCTTCCTTTTCTGTCCGCCTTCAAACTGCTGGCGGTGCGCTTCAATAGCCTCATCGGCTGCAACCTGGGCTTCAACCCGATGAATAAGGTCTGGATAACTAGGCACAGTTTCCCTCATAAGTGTTGAATAGAAGCCGCTTGGGCAGAGTCCTCCGAGGAAGACGACCTAAGAAGTTCGGGGTCCACCCCCGAAATTTTCCGTGCTCTTGAGGTGAAACGACGAAAGAAATCTTTGAGGGATTCTCCCTCATCCTGTCGAATACATGAGAGGTACGAGGGATCCCAAACGATTCTATAGTTAGTCACAAACTGTTCTGAAAATTGGCGAGCTAACTCTGCAAAGTTGAAAATGGTTCCCTCTCGAAGAGAATGAAGCCAGGTACAGGCCTGACCCTTTAGAGTGGCTGGGAACACTTGACAGAGAAACTAATCCGGGGCGTTAAAAATTCTCATTATGGTGAGGAAATGGTTGACGTGTTCGAGCGGATCCTCTGTTCCGTCGAACGTCTTGATGTTAGGGAGCTTGCAGCCACATGGGATTGGATGAGCTAGAACCTGGGGGGAGAGCGAGGAGCCCTGGTGGAGAGGGCGGCGCGCAAAGATGTCCAGTCGTCCAAGTTGTATGTATTCCTGGGCAATCAACTCATGTATCTCCTCACGAGTGAGTCTTCCACTGGTGGAACACAGGCTACTTCTTCCAGATGATGATGGTGACCGCCTTCAACTCCACGATGAGCAGGGTGCGTGGAACTGGCGGCATCAGAAAAGTGTTCATATTCATTTTTCCCGTGGGGGGCTTGCTGAGGCGGAACACGATCCTGAGCTGGAGGCGGGGGATTAACCGGCGCGGGAGGTTGACGAGGAGCTAGAGCAGCTGCGATATTCTGGAGGAAGGCGAGCATCTCGACCTGGCACTCCTCCATTTGCTGCATGCGCCCTTCCAAAGCGGCTACGGGCGAGAGAGCAGCCTCTCCGCCTAGAGTTGCGTTGACGACCGAGTGGGAGGGAGACGACTCAACACGCCCTCTAGGAGGTGATTCATTGGTGGTTTGGGTGCTCCTTCCTGGGATCAAGTCCCGAGTACCGTTGCATAGAGGGTACTGGATTCTAAATCTTCAGAGGATGCTGAGAAATGTTTTCCACATATGACGTGAAACTATTGCGGCCAAACTCGATGCCTCGGTCGGTCCGAATTAACATGGACCGTCTTAGCTCATGGAGCGGTCGAGCGCGCACACAACCAATGAGAGTGAGAGAGATTATGCACACGATGTTTTGACGTAGAAAAACCCCTCAACCGGGTAAAAAATCACGCGTCTGGATCTGTGCCGGTCGAACTCCACTATATGCTTTCGATTACAACTTGCTTGTAGAATCGAGGGTGACATGCCGCTCCTCATTACACTTTGGAGATAAGAGAGAGTTACTTAGGCTCACAGCGAGCAACATGCTATTTCGCATGAGGTTACTTGTTGGTGTGTTGCGGGCAAACTGACCCCTGTTGTAGTAGCTAGTAGGAATTTCCTTCTCCCCCACTTGCTTGTGGACTTAAGGCAGATTTTTTGTGGAGAGGCGGTGGTCGAAGGTGGCTCGTAGGTGGAATCCGACAGAACTCTGGCCTGAGGAGAAAGAAATCAGAGGAGAGAAAGATGAGAAATGATGATACCTAAGGGCCTTTTATAGCCTCCATTAGGTGGTTATAGAGGTTATGCGGCTATCCGCACACGGTAACCACCAATATCATAATTTTAAGTATAGTTTTGCCTGCATATTATTTGAATATTTAATTTTACTAAATGCAGGCCCCCATTAAAAATATGTCCCCCCACTATTGGTGGTTGTTACGCGGGTAGTTACCCGCACATCGGATGGTCACGACCGTGGCAGAACAATCGAACGACGGGGAAGGCGCCCAAGGAGGGCAAGAGAGGCGGTCGGCCACCACCTCAAGGGTGGCTGGCCCCGACGAAGACGGCGCGTCGCCGACATGGAACCGTCTAGGGGTACGGCCGGCCGGTCGACCGCAATTGAGCGGCACACCGGGCCTGGCCCTGACAGCGGCCACTGGGCGTGACCCTGACACCAGTCGTCGGGCGCGGCGTCAGCACCGTCCGCCGCCCGCCGGCCGCAAAACGCGGCCGGCCGGAGCTGGCCGGAGTGGGGGGCGGTCGGTCGAGCACACCCGGACAGAGGGCGGGGCGCGACCGACCGCTCTCGACACCCCCCGCGGAGGTCGCAGGAGGGAAGGCTCCCGCTGGCCGGGCTGGTCGATGGGATCGCCGCGCCTCGCGGTTGTGGGCGCGCAGCCACGAGGTGGCCCTAAGATGGTTGGAAGCCGGGCCGGCTCAAGCCGGCCCATCGGCGGCCGGAGAGAAGGGCCGACCTCTATGGCCTGCTCCTAGCGGTTCGGGGAACGGGATCCCGCACGGGCAGATCGCGCGTGTCGATTGCGCGGGCGGTGGTTCCCCCATGATATCTGTTTAGATGGTGGAATCATGGGGGAGTTGGCTAATTATACCCCAATTATTTTATAAATGAGCTTGTCCCCATCAATTATAACATTTATATTATAATTATATATATTATAATATATTAGATTATAACATAATATATAACGTTTATAATATAATTATATATATTATAATATATAACGTTTATTATACCCTAGAAAAAAGGAGCAGCAACCCTGCAGACTGCAGCGCTGCTGTTTTAAAATAGCGGACGCTCGCTGTATAACCCGTAATTCGTCGAGATCAGAAGTACTCAAGCAGACGGCTATTCGCAGACCATTGGGCGAGCAGTGGCGAGCAGAGGCGGGCTTGGGCGAGCTGTGGAGAGCAGAGGCGGGCTTGGGCGAGCTGTGGCGAGCAGAGGCGGCTTGGGCGAGCTGCGGCGAGCAAAGGCGAGCTTGGGCGAGCTGTGGCAAGCAGAGACGAGTTTGGGCGAGTATGGGCGAGTAGCCCTAGATACTCGCTCGCAGAGGCTGGATACTTGCCTATACCCCCCTCGGGATTTCTCTATAAATAGACCCCCATGGGTACTGGAAATGACACTTTTGGAAGAGGCCGAGGTCCCCCCAATTGGATACTCGCCAAGTCCATGCCTGCTTAGTACCTCGCCCAGCCTTTTGGTTGCGGAGGGGAAGCTTTTTCTATTCTTCCGGGTACGTGGTGGGACCTCCCTGCTGGAGTACTTGGGGAGTGCTTATAAATAGTTTCCTCTCTCTCTTGCTAGCCATTTGAATTGTGACGTCGGATCGTAGAATCAGTAACCTTAGGCTGCCATGATCCTATTTCTGAGGTTGGGAATTTTCCCGGCTTCAACACTCGCTATAATTCACGGTGGCTGATGCTATCGTGATGGCCTCATGAAATTGTTTGCCGCGGCGTTTGAAAAATTGGCGGTCCTCCGCTCTCAAAACGTCGCTCCAAACAAGGCCTTAACCAGGTTTGTGTGTCTGCGTGCGTGTGATAGGGAAATTTTTTGGTCCACCGCTCGGACAGTTTTACGATCTGAGTATAAATATGTTTTCTTACAGCTGGACCCCACCATCATTTTCATCCTTTCCGTCTTTCAAAATTCAAAACTGCTCTGGCTAAACCCTTGCCCGGAAAACCTATCGCCGGAGAAAAACAGATCGTGTCCTAACTCTTCAGTCACGCAAGCGCAAAGAAGGTAAAGGAACTTTCCTTTCCGCCTTTCGAAGTTCAAATCTGATCCGCCCAAACCCACGCCGTGAAAAATCTCTCGCCGAAGAAAACAGATCGAACCTTAACTCTTCTGCCACGCCAGCACAGAGGAGGTAGAGGAAAATTTTTTGCCACTCAACGGAGACGTAGAGCAGTGAGAGGCGTCGAGGGGACTAGGGTTTTCAGTACTATTGCAACTTGTGGAGGCCAATCGTTCTGACCAGATATGATCCTGTGGCTTTGAAAAAAGTTCGATTTGGATGGATTTGGAATGAACTTTTAGGGTTTTCAGTAATATTGCAAATTTTGATTTTATAGAATCAATGTCTTAAGTCAGTTGGATGGAATTGGATTTGGTATGAACTTTTCTAGATTAAATATCATATTTTTAGAATCGATTGTATACTGATTGTAGCTTCTGAATTTGAGATTTTAGGAGTTTGTAAGAACTGCGCTTGTTTTTGTACCGTTTATTTTTTGGTTGATATTTTTTTTTTGGCCAAGCACCATGTATATTCGGCTGGACCTATCTGGTATCACAACATTACATTTTTTTCCTAAGTTTTTTTGTTATTTTCGGCTGGATCTATCCTGTATCCCAACATTACACTGCTTTGCCTAATTTTTTGGTTATTTCCGACTGTATCTATCCTGAATCATAACATTGGTTTATCTATTTGTATATGCATATGAAAGTCCAATCAGCGGGTACATACCTGAACACTAGATACAACATTGATACATTTAAGAAACAAGCATAACCCCTACTGGATGTTTTCTCAGAGGTATCAAGGGAGATATTAATCAACTCCTCGGTGTTGCATTTCTTCACCCTATTCGACCTACCCCAGAATTCCTCTTTTGCACCAACTCATTAGGTTGTATAGGTCGGACAAAACTGCATTTCTATTAGGCCATTTTTACATAAGAATGACTGTTAATGAGGTGACGTTGATACTTGGCCTACCCAATAAAGGACATGATTATGACTTCGAAAGATTACCATTATCAAATGTGACGCAAGACGACCTATTAACTTATCTGAATGAATTAGCTAATATAGAGGAGGCTTCCAATGAAAGTGAAATGCAAAGAGTTGACGCTCTGGTGAAGTAGTACTTTACAGGTTTTTGTTTCCCTTGAAGTCTCTTCGACTTCCATTATACCTGGAAAAATTTGGTGGATTAGATGAATTTAGAAGATATAATTGGTCGAAAGCCATCCATACATTTATGTATAAGCAGTTTGAGGATTTACATAGACTCAGCTGCTCCCAAAAATAACCTTCCAGTCTGGGCTACCTCGAATGTTGCTCCATCATTCTTGTAGTGAGTTCTTAATATGTTTAATACCGATTATGTTGATACACTATTGAGGTAATATTTTATTTTATTTGGTTTACAATCTTCTAGATTTGGTTTTTTAAGCACACCAACATCCAGCTGGTGGTGGATGATATAGCTCAGCCACGTTTGTGCCGATGGGCCGCCAAAGGAGGTTTTGGTTATAGGTTCTGCGAGTATCTACCAAGACTGTTATTTTAAAGAAAGAGGTAGCTTCATGTTCTATAATTGGTTTGGTTTTTACTATTTGTGTTTTATTTTCCCTACCAGCTGATGTTGCTCACAACTCATCTTACGTGCAGGTAAGACCGACTTTTGTTTACCTAAGTACGGAGGAGCAAGATGTATTCGGTCTTGAAGAGTCAGACTCCTCTTTTGAGGATGTGCTGAAGTTGAAGCTGGCGAAGAAGATTGTTGAAAAAATAAAAAAATGACAGAGGAGTCGATGGATAAAGAGAATGCTAAAAAAATGAACAAAAAGAGTAAGAAAGAGAATGAGAAGAAAAAAAAGGAGAGGGAATTGAAGAGGTTAATTAAAAGATAGATTAATCAAGCAGGAGAAAAGATTCTGATAGAGATCCATGATTTGTGAGGCAACTGCCAAGAGAGATTTGATTCTTTTGTTGCCCTGATTAAGATGATGTCACAAGGGCATGATCCTGAATCATTTGTCCCCACACCATCTTCACCCACTGTTATGTTAGCCCCTCCCACAAAAAAAAAAATCAACGAAGGAAACAATTTGTGTCAGTGAATCCACCCCTGATTCTAAAGGCCACAAGAGAACACATTCTAATGTCCAAGTGGCGGAGAAATTCAAAGAAGAAATTAAATTCCGAGGACGGTCATATTTGACTGTTTATATGAATAAGTTTTGACTGTTTTTCCTACTAGTTGATGTTTGCAAATCTTACTTTACCTGCAAAAGCTTTTTCTAAGAAGAAAAGATTATAACAGAGGTCCGTGATATATTTATGCTAGTAGCTAAAATCAGTTCAGATCTAGAATGCATATTTGAAATTCAGGCAATGGTGTGTCTCTTACTTTATCTTTATATCAACCGTATTATAGTGACTGTATGTTCGAAAGTGCAATGCAATTCTGACAAGATCTGCGATGGAAGATCTATTACGTTAGGGATGGCTGATGGATAATCATATAGATGCATTTGTTGTAGTGTTGAACCGTCAGAGACATAAATCCCCAAAGTCATGGAAGAACTTTATTTACGTCTCGCCTACATATGTGGTAACATTTATACATATTATTGTTATCTTACTTTAATTTTTTAAATTGATTGTATTCTACTTATGCTATGTTAAATGCTCTGATAATTTTGTAGTACTTTAAAAGCTTCAATGTTTCATACCAACGTTTATTAACACACATTACACCGACAAATGTCCAAGCTGTAAAAATTATCTTGATGCTTGTGCACTTATCAGGTCATTGGACATTATTAACTGACAATTTAATACACCAACGATGGTATTTTTATGATTTGATGCCTAACAAAATGCATCAACTGACATTGTCTGCATTGATATATTCAGTTCTATAAATTTTTTGTTATGCACTTTATAATTTTTGTTCTAAGACATCTGTTTTGCAAAATCCAATATTTTTATATCCACCAATCTCATCAGTCGTAAAGTTGTATACTTGAATTGCTTTGATACTAACAATGACCATACTCTTTAGAAGACTTCCTTGAACATCAGATATATCTCGATGAGATCTCAACAAATGACTGTCATTCTCTAGAGTGAGTGGATGATTGTGTTTCTCTATGAATCTTACCACCTCTCAACTCTTGTCATCTATATCAGCATCAAAATGCAAGCAAGTCAAGCACTCCGTACGAGTATCAAGTTTGCGGAATTTCCTTTGCACATCATTTTCTGGATTCAATCGTTTAAACCCTGCTTTTGCATATGAAAACTGTATCGTCTTGACAATTCGAGTATGTCTCCAATACAAGATATGTTTTTTGCGGACATTGAATCCAATTCTTTGTACATATTATAGACTTTCTCATCAAAGTGCACAGTCGGAAAGACAACAACGTCAATCTCCTCTGGATGAATAGCAGAAGTAATTAGTTTAAGATACAGACCAAATGGTTATAGTAGTGAATGAAAGACATCCCAGTGTACTATGTATTGGTGTTATGACTTTGACCATAGAAACAGATTCCACACTTAAGGCTGTATGCATCACTTTTCTCAAATTTTGCATTGAAAGAAATATTTTTGTCTTGTGCATCACTTTCTCAGATTCATGCCAAAGTGTATTAAAAAAGTTCCTGTCATTCTGTAGGTTAGTTTAGATGAAAATAATGAGGGCAAAATTTCATTTTATAGAGCTAGTGTAAGATGATATAAAGATATTGTATAATTATTGATGATGAACAATCTGATAATTCAAATCATATCACATATATCATTTGGTTATGAAAGACATCTGATCGGAGAATAACTAAGATACCAAAAAATAACAGCCGTAGAAAAAGTTGGGTAAAATCCGAGCAGAGAATAACCCAGTTAGCCTACAAGTAAACAAATTCCGGTCGGATATAACTAAAAAAAATCGTATTGCAAATTACCAGAATCACACCTACAACAAAAAAGGCAAAGAGGCACGTTGATTACCTTAACTGCTAGAATGTTGTCTAAGATTTCTCCAGATTTCTCTATGGTGGCGGGAGCAGTACAACGTTTATCAAGAGAAGCTGATGTGTGAAGTATTCTGAGAGAATAGGGGAGGAGGATGGCCGACGGTGATCTGCACTTCTCGGCGGAAGAAAAGGGTAATGAAGGTTGTTTGGAGGAAGTTTGCAAGGACGGTCGATGGTTCGCTACGCTTCTCAGCGGTAGAGAGGAAGAAAGGAGTAAGCAAGTTGCTCACCGGAAGAGTGGAGGGAAAAGCCAACTGCTCGCCGGAAGAGTGGAGGGAAAAGCTCCGGTAAAAATGAAGCTGGAGGGAAAAAACAAAAAAATTCTAAAAGGCAGGGGGATCTGCGCGCGGTAAGAGAGGAGGTATTTATGTGCGGACCATAAAAACGGTCCGATCATTTGGCCGAAATTTTTTCCGTGTGATAGAGGGGGGATTGCTAAGAACTCAAAATGACTAGTCGCACCGCATTTAAGTTTATTTGCCACCTAAAATCTCCTTTCAAAAAACCCAAGTCACACTCACCTAAATCGCACGCCCCCTTATCCCGCGAGTCCTGTTCGGTGACTTCATGAAGCCCAACGTTGCTCCTCCCGACGCCACTCCTCCCGACGTTGTTCCTCCTTCTGCCGCCGATGCCCGCCAAGAGCACCACAACCCGACGCTGCTCCTTCCGACGCCGCTCCTCCTTCGATGAGAAATCACTAATTTTTGTTACTTACATTTTCCAATGTACATATTTGAATTTTTATTTTAAATTACTTGCCTTGATTTTTATAGAAGCACTGAGATCACATTGATTTGGACATCAAATTTAGTGACTTTTGTATCAAGTATTTTATCTATCGGGATGATATTTTTGTTGTAATTCATTTTGAATGTCGATTTTAAAGTGCTTGATTTTAATAAAAGCACATATTTAATGAGTTTTTGTTCTTTAAATATATTATCTATTTGATTTATATTCACGTTGTAATTCAATAAAAACCTCTATTTTATTCAAATAATCAGTGTGATGAGTTTATCTCATTTGCGGTGCAATTAATATTTGTAGGTGTTTTTAACAAAATGTGAAAATGTGCGGCGCCGTTTAACAAAGAAGTGCGACTAGCCAATAATGAAGATCTCTTAACAATTCCTTTTTTGACTTTGCGTCTCCAAAATACGTTATTTTCGCACTTCACAAGTTAAATCTTTATAATTGATATTTTGCACGCCCAAGTACTGATTTCTGACAGTTTGCACATTCAAGCCAAAATTTTTACGATATTTAGGTTCGAACAACACCAAAAATACTCATTCAAGAGTATTATTTAGATACGGGAAGCACCAACAATAAAAGGTGCAAAGCACCAAACTAAACATTGAGTGAGGGTGGATGAGAATCGAACTCATAACATCCGTAAGACCATGGGGGGTCCGGGGGGAGTGCTGTGCACACGCCGCACAGCACGGTGCTGTGCGGCATCCAACGGTGGGCGTTGAGTTCGAGTGCGCTGAGATGCGTGCACATCACAGCACAAATCTCGACGCTTGCACTCGATCTCAACGCCACCGTTGGATGCTGTGCACAGCACCGTGCTGTGCGGCGTGTGCACAGCACTCCCCCCGGACCCGACCATGGGGCTTCACAGCTTAGGCAGCTGGGATCTGCGCGCTATTTGTAAATTGTAATCTCTTCAGAGAAAAGAAATGTGATATCGCTCTGCCGTCTTCTTAGTTCCTCTCTCTCCGACCTTTCTACTCCATGGTTCCTTCAAAGCCCACTAACTTCTTCCTTGCGCTGATGATCGCCTTCGCCACTGCCCTTCTCCTCCTTTCCCTCTTCCTCGAATTCCCCCCTTTCTCTCCTCCTCTCCCCACGAGTACTCCGCCATCCTCCACCTCGCCGATTCCGTCCTATCCTTCATCTTCTTCCGGCCGGCTGGGTTCGAGGCCTAAAGAGGCGTTTTCCGATCTGAGGGGGGCTTTCGCGAAGTGGGACGCGGAGGTGGGCTGCGCGCGCTTCAGGAAGGGCCTCCGGGGATTGGCGCCGAATGCGTCGGCTTTGCAGGACTCCGGCGGCGACGCGGACTGCGAGGGCCTTGGGCCGGCGCACGTTAGCGTTCTGGTGAAGGGGTGGACTTGGATTCCGGACAACTTGGATAATCTCTATTCCTGCCGGTGCGGGCTGAGCTGTCTGTGGACCAAATCTCCGGTGATGGCCGACAAACCCGATGCTTTACTTTTTGAGAACGTCAATCCTCCGGAAAGGGTGAGACTTGGTATTGATTGCTTCTGTATTTAATTATTTTTACTGATGATTTTCTTAGGCTGGAGATAATTGAAGAAGCTTTGTTTTCTTTTTCTGATATTTTGGAAACCATGGATACCAGCCAGGATCTCTGGTTTATCTGTTGAATTGGGTAGAAGGTTTAATTCATCTGAGAGTTAATCAAGCTTGAGACGATGTTAATGTTTGAAAAAATGTTGATGGAACTTTTACCTTGTCCAACAAAATTGGTGAATGTTAAAAATCACATATTTTTATACTAGTTTGTCGTAGACACCGAAATGGCATAACCAGGAACTCGAAATGCCCCTTTTGGGTCACTAAATGTGGTCATCATGGACGTGCATCCGAACCTATTGGTAGTTGGAGCTCAAGTTCAGCTTCTAAAGTAATCACGCTCCATAAAGTTCATCCAAAACTCATTCATGACTGATATAAAAAATTGTTCTTTAGGGTTCTTGAATTCAATTCATGCTAGTACACATATGTACAACCCCGTATCCGGCGAGTGGGGTCAGTAGGGGCCAGGTCGGCCGAGCCCAGCCCAAGCCCTGGGGGAATTGGGTCCTGGGCGTTGAGTCCACCCAGCCCGAACGGCGAGTTCACTCGGCGCATTCAGCCCGGCGTCGAGTGAGTCGAGTATATTCGACGCCCCTGCCCCGACGTCGTGAGCCCAGCTCGCCTCGACACCCAGTCCAGCTCGCCGGGCGACCAGGGAGCCCCAACTCGCAGTAGGGTTCGTCGAGCCCAGTTCGTCGAACTCCGGGCCGTTCGTCGAAGCTACGGAAGGCGAGTAGAGCAGGACGGGTCCGAGCTCGCCAAGGTGCCGAGCTGAGGCGGCGAGTGCCAGATCCATCAGGCATTCGCCGCGGTCCGAGCTCGCCAAGGTGCCGAGCTGAGGCGGCGAGTGCCAGCTCCATCAGACACTCGCCTCCCTTGCCGAGCAGAGGCAGTGGGGGGCTATTCGCCCTGTGTTGTGTGGGGTGTTCTTTACCATTTTGCCCCATTGGTCTGCCCCTAGCCCCTCAGAACAGCGGAGTTACGCTGTTGGCATACCAACCTGGACTGCACATAGCTGTTCCAAACAGCGGAGGTTGGTTGTTTGCAGACCGTTTTCAGAAATCTATAAATAGGACCCAAGGGGTATCTCAGAGGGGCATGCTCACTTGTGCCCGGTCTTCTAGCGCTCTCTGGGATATCTTAGTTTCAGCACCTGGCTAAGGAGGGGAAGCGCTTTAAGAACTTCTGGGTGTGTGGAGGGACCTCCGTGCTGGAGCCTTGGGTCTGTCCCTAGTTCTTCTTCCTTGGTTTTTCGGGCTCGTGGGAGAGAAGTACGTGTGCGATCACCCCTTCCCCAAGGGTGAACTCTTCGAGACCGAATTCTCGGTTTCAACAACATAAAATAGTTATGAACTATCACGTATTTTTACTCGAAGCATCGGAGAAGCAATTGACATCTGGATGGATTGAGTGATCTCTTGTTGCAATATCCATTGTGCTGTCGCTCAATCTTGTTCTTCTGAATGAATGAATATTGAATGGTGGTATGGCTGCGCCACTAGCAGAAGTGTATTTGGAACGAGAAAATAGGATTGTCATGTGATCACCATGGAGATCAATAAGCCTTATGGTTCTACAAACAAAATCGGAGCAGTCGAGTTATAGTTTTCCTAAGAACTTGGCCTATGTCATGTGGACTTTCAAGGACTGCACTTGGTGCTTGTTTTTCTGTTCTTCTCCTTGTCAAGAATCTCTGCAGGAAGTAAATCCAAACATCATGGTAAGGGAGGTGAAATCCCAAACGACAGTACCCGAGGCACGAAGCCAATGAACATGAACACCTAGAAGTCTAGCACCATGTTAACCTCCCCAAGGAAATGATATATAAATTAGCGTAAAATTCCAATGAATCTTCATTTGTACTGCCCGACAAATGACACGACTTTTTAATCGCTCTCCATTAACCACAGCCACTTACATGAGTTACATCCCCTCTTTTGGTTGAATTTCCAACATCAATGCATGTGTCACAGACTCCTCAATGAAGTTCTGCGTGCTACTAAAATCAACCAACAAAAAATTTAATGAGCTCTCATTTTTGCTCATAGATGCATTGTCTATGAAATGTATATTGTTGTTATTACATTTAATGAAATTTTAAGTCCATCCAAATCCATGTCTTCTTCAATGTCATCCTCATTGTCGACCTGCAAAGCAGAATAACTTCTTATTTTGTGTCTCGGCGCATAAGCCTCATCACAATTAAAACAACGTCCCTTGGCCATTTCGTATCGAGAAAGATGACGGAATAAAGTAGATATAACCGCATAATAGGGCCGCCTCTCCTTCCGTGGAGTTATTTGCTCGGTCTCGTGGCCCATCCGAGGGGATTGTAACACATGACAGTTGTCGTTGGCATGGTTCATTTGAAGGAGGCGATCACAAATTCAAGCCACTCAACCAAAATGAGATTCAATGGGTTTTCAAATTCCAGATACAATTGAAGACACACTTCCAATTCGAGAGTGAAAATTGATACATTATTTTCTTGGAATGTTTGTCATACGAGCACACAAAGTCCGAAACTTCTATAAATAGTCATTGATGGGTCCGGTTTTCTTCGAGGAGATCAGTTATCCCAACATGTTGCTTCGCATTGGTGGACCAACCTCAAAATTGCAAAAGTTTTTAAAATCCCCTAACATCATGCGTGGCTTCTCCGTCGCCAGATGAAAGGATCACATTTGGGCTCTCCCGGGAGGTGGTAGGCAGCCAATCCAGCCCACTCCATCATTGGTCTTCGTAGGATGATGGATTTTTTGCACCATGTCAACTCCTTAAGGGTCGTTCTTGACATCATATGCAGGGAACTCCAATGAAAAAAAAATACGTTAATTTTGCAATCGAGGATTGATGGGCAAAATTAGGTTGTTAGAGTTCATTTGACTGTAATTCAAGAGGACTTATCTTAAATTACGACGGCTGAGCCTGGGTACGAAAAGTGAATGAATTAAAACCCCAAAGGTTTGTTCCCTGATCTTGAATCACTGGCCATGCAGTGTTAGCTATCCTCTGTAGGGTTTGTTTGCTTCATGCACCTGTTTTTTGTGATTTGTCTCTGCTTGATCCATTAATTTGTGAGTAAAACTTCTTAAAGAATTGTGCAATTTCAACTGTTTGCTGTTGAAAATTCTATCTTTTTTTTCCAAATATGAAAATTTGGAGATACAACCTCTCGGAGCATTGGTTCATATGTAAGTGGTCCATATACTTGATAGTGAGATCTCTATTTTGAATTCGGATTCAAGCATTTATGCGATAGAAAGAGGATGCAAGCGGGTTTTTATTCTCGGAGCTCATCCTCATTAGTTGAGAATAGTCATGGATTGGTATGCAAAAAGATAAATTGGAACACCATTGTTTTCATGCTTAGAATCAATTTTTTCATTTGTTCCTTTATTACTAGTTAGGATTCTATTAGGCTAATCATGTTATACTCAGACATGCTATTGTTGTTATGGACTTATGGGTACTTTAAAAAGAGTGGCCTGATTCCCTGCATGGGCCTAAGTTGTGTAATAAGGACACAGACTTTTTTTTTCCCGGTTTTACATCAGTTTGTCATGACAATAGTTGTGAACGCCACAAAAGAAACAACCCATTTTGAACCTAAACTTAGTCAGCGATTCTAGGGGTGAGGTCGGCTGTTAATGGGTTACAATTTGTTACCACCCCGTTCACGACTACCACTTCCGCGCTAAACGAACATCGAGTTTATCAAAAATATAGCAGATTTAGAGAGGAAGTGGATCGTTCTAGTTAAAAACCCTTTATAAATGTTGTTTAAATCTATAAGATGAACGAGCTACTGATCCAATTCTCATGTATTCATTTTGTGAAGCTAATGAGCAAAAAATATCTAGGAACTACGAAATTCTATGGATGGAAAGGGCAAAAATGGAGCTTTATTTCCCCGCTCAATTCAGGATCGAAGACTATCAATATATGCATTACCCATTGATAACATCAAAAACCCATCTTTGAACTTTCTCTTACGCTATTCTTCCACTTTGAATAAATACTGTTACATGTATGATGAACATTTTCCCTGATGATGGCAAGTCTTTTTTTTTTTAACCTTTGACCGCATGTATTATACTTCCGTCTGACTTATGTGAATCCACGTCCAACAGAGATGGAAGGGAGAGCCACTTCGCGTTTACATTGATCTCGAGGCCAGCAGAAAACGTTCGGGGTTTGAAGATATTTTCATTGGTTATCATGCTAATGATGACGTGCAGTCTACTTACGCCGGCTCGTTCTTCCACAACAACCGAAACTACCATGTCTCCCCCGATAAATTGAATGTATGCGCATTTACATGATTTTCACCACATTAACATTCTTAAATTTCTGCTGTTATTGATTTTTCAGTCTTTTAAATGATACATGTATTATGTTGTAGGGAGACTTCATGTTATCTAGGCATAGTGATGGGAACCAACAGTTTATTCCATGGGGACACAAGCTGTTGTTTGGTTCTGTTTGTTCTCAATTTAGGTTAGGAGTCGGGACACCAACTATCTCGAATTTTGTTACTGATTCATTAACATTTACTATTTTATGTTGTTCTAAGATTATTTTTCTTGTTGTTTTTATGTTTTTGACATTTTTTGCAGCAATACAGATTCCGTATTGTAGGAAAAGTTTTATTCTCACCATCACTACTGTTTCATAGGCATTTAGGTGTCCCGGTGATGGGAAAAGCACTTGTGTCAAAAAGATAATTTTGAAACTTTTTGAAAAGCAAGGAACCGTCTCTCCTCCAGAAAAGCTAAAAGGAGCTTTCAGCATTTTCATGCTTTTTTAACAACGCTAATATCAACGTTGGATTTCCACTCCTATTTTTCCTGCAGCTGCAACTGCCCCAAACAAAGACATAGTCTGATTGATGCATGAACCAATGTTAGCTTTTCCTTTGTTGTTGATCCTTAGGCAGAAAAACATACAGCATTAGGTAAATTGATTAGAACTTTTAGATTAGTATATTATAAAACAAAATATCGTGTCTACGATTTGTCGTGTCCTATTCGTGTTTTCGTGTCCTATTCTTTTTTTGTGTTGTTAGTATTTCATAAGCATTATTAGCTGCAATCCTCCATTCCACCAGTTAAAGCTTAATCTAGACATTCATTGAGCAGCACTGAAATATGTCCCTATAATTGGTTGGCATAAGCATAAGTTTGTCCTCAAGAACAAAAAAGTACATAATGTGGGCAGGTAATGCTTTAGAATTGAAGTTGAAGGTATAATTCAATGACAATAAACCTCAGATTCCAAATGTGAAGCCTCAATTTCATGTTTTTCATCTAATGTAGCTATAGATTATGGCTCTGTTCGGCATGGGGGTAACCGTGGTGAACGTAGTTATGAACCATTATTCGTGAACGCCTTCTCATTTTATGTTTAAAATTACTTTTCTTTTCTTTGTGGCGGTCATAACCGTTGTCATGCCAAACATACATTTTATGACAGTGACATTTTTGTTCAAACTTCTGAGCAAAAACTCCGCAACAACGCCGCCTGGAACACAAATTTTCTTTGAATCTTTGGTTTTATGTGATTTAGAACCCATTTATGCAGTGTGAGTGAAGAAGAACTGGTTCTTTTAAAAACTAAACTTCTCCTCTTCTTCTCAGGACACCATTGTTTATTGGTCCTCATCAAGGTGCGTCTCCCAGCGGAATCAACTGGCTGCCAGATTCCTCTCCCTCGTTCCACACCACTCCTTTGGGAAATGCCTGAACAACGTCGGAGGCCTGGACAAGGCCCTCTCCTTCTACCCGGAATGCTCCGCCGACGCCTCCGCCGACGCCTCCGCCTCCGCCTCCGCCCCCCAATGGTGGGATCACCTCCACTGCGCCATGTCGCACTACAAGTTTGTTCTCGCCATCGAGAACACCGTCACTGAGAGTTACGTCACCGAGAAGCTCTACTACGCCCTGGACGCCGGCGCCGTCCCCATCTACTTCGGCGCCCCCAATGTATGGGATTTCATCCCGCCGGGATCCATCGTAGACGGATCGAAGTTCAGCTCCCCCGAAGAATTGGCCTCGTATGTCAAATCCGTGGCCGATGATCCGGTGGCGTACGCCGAGTTCCACGCCTGGAGAAGATGCGGCGTTCTGGGGAATTACGGCAAGACTCGTGCGGCGAGCCTCGACACGCTGCCCTGTCGACTGTGCGAGCTCGTTAGGAGAAAGGGTGGGAGGGATGGAAGAACACTGTGAGATCCACAGTTCCTGTGTTGAGAATTTTGTTCAGTTGAGAAAACAGTGTGTAACTTTGTTATCTTAGCACATTTACTATTTATTTAAATGATATTCAAATGATATTCACTCCTTAAAATAAAGCTATTTATATTAGCAGTCCGGCTTTGGATATTGAGAGTCCAACAAAATAATAAAAACACACATAATATGACCGCTAATAGCAGCTCAAAAACGTGTCGCTCGTTTTTTGCACATATACACGCAAACTGAAAATACTCTTATATACGTGCATTTTTAGAAAGGTGTTCAACACGAAAGTTGTAGATCTCAACTATCCTAAAAATGCACGAACAAGGCGTATTTTGAGCTCAGTTTCACATCTTTTGAAAATATTTCTATATGCGTGCATTTTTAGAAAAAGTGTTCAACAACAAAGTTGTAGATCTTGACGAGATCTACAACTTTCATGCTGAACACTTTTCCTAAAAATGTACGGACAAGGCGTATTTTGGGCCCGAAAATAACCTAGGCGTAACTATTGTAAATTCGCAATAGTTATGGCCAAGTTCACGCCTTTTAAAAATACTTCTATATACGTGCATTTTTAGAAAAAATGTTCAATAACAAAGTTGTAGATCTCAGCAAGATCTACAACTTAGATCTACAACTTTTGTGTTGAACACTTTTTCTAAAAGTGCACGGACAAGACGTATTTTGGGCCTGAAAATAACCTGGGATAGTTACGCCCAGTTTAGCGCCTTTTGAAAATACTCCTATATACGTGCATTTTTAGAAAAATTGTTCAACGACAAAGTTGTACATCTCGACGAGCTTTCTTGTTGAACACTTTTCTTAAAAATGCACGGACAAGACGTATTTTGGGTTCGAAAATAACCTGGACGTAACTATTGTAAATTCGCAATAGTCACGCCCAGTTTCACGCCTTTTGAAAATAATCCTAAATACGTGTATTTTTAGAAAAAGTGTTCAACACCAAAGTTGTAGATCTTGACGAGATCTACAACTTTCGTGTTGAACACTTTTCCTACAAATACACGAACAAGACGTATTTTGGGCCCGAAAATAACCTGAGCGTAACTATTGTGAATTCACAATAGTTACGTTCAGTTCACGCCTTTTAAAAATACTCTTATATACGTGCAGTTTTAGAAAAAGTGTTCAACATCAAAGTTGTAGATCTCGACGAAATATACAACTTTTCTGTTGAACATTTTCCCTAAAAATGCATGTATATAAGAGTATTTTCTGTTTGCGCTATATGTGCAAAAAATGCGCAGTATGTATGGCTTTTGAAAAAAACTGGACTGTCAATAATCAATGAACTGTCCTTATCGATTTTCTGGGCTGTTATTATAATTGGGCTGCGAATATCTAAAACCAAGCTGCCAATATAAACGCCCTTTATTTATTTCTTCCATCACTTACCAATCTGCTTTTTGGCTGAAATCAGAAATTTGCTCTCATTGAATGCGCAGATCATTCATTTTGTGTCCACATTTGGTCTACATCTCATACGCAGCTATATGCAGACCATATAATTTGTGTTGAAATTGATTACATCTCATTCGCAATACATGTGATATTCCTATATTGTTATACGCATATCAAGCAATTTCTTATAACAATTTGCTGTATTTTGCTGAAATTTGCTCAAACAGAGACATTTTTGAGCTCGGTCTCATTTGTCGTAATCTTATAACTACGAGATAAAATTATATGAAGTTGTGACATGCTTTTTGTAACATCTAGAGCATTTCATTTGAATTATAAATTGTGTTCTTATCTAAAATAAATTTTGAAACAACAAATTATGTGATGTTTTCTCCACCCTGATGACGTCTAAGCGCTTTACTTATAAAGTATAGATCAAGGTGCTGATCATATAAAATATTTGACATATTATTGTATATATAATATAGAAATTTAGTTGAATTTTCAAATTTCAAATAATTGTTTTGTAGTGACTTGCAATAGCAAATACAGTCCTAAATCTCAACATATGAGTTTTAGAAACTGAATAGAAACAACATTAAAATCTCGTTTAACAAAATTCAGTACTAGTAATTCTTTAGAGAACCTAGTTAGACAATATCATTAGTCTTAATAACATTGCAATCTCAATAAAATCTCTAAATGATGAGAAATCTATTTTCCTTATTGGATGTAATCCCAAATATCTTTCCTATCTTTTAAACAACAACATATTAAAGAATGAGTGCAATTTAAAAAATGATAAATGAATTTGGTGAGATAATTCACACTGTGATGAAATGGTGCATCTACTGATTCTTTAGTAGCAATATAATCTGTCTTTGCACTCTTCTTCTTTACCTATATTGGTGTAGCAAAATATTGTTATTGTTAATTAGATAAATGCAATTTAAAGTTAATAATTGAAGTTCACTTACCGGTAATTTTATTCTCACGGTTGAAGTTGTTGGCATTATAGGCTCTACATTTTTTGAAGATTGACCACAACTTTTCTTGTTATGCTCATTCACTTCACAATTGGAGCATTCATACTTTATACCAGATCTTTTCAAATCATATTTTTGATTACTCAACTCATATGGTTCCTTCCTTCTTGTTTGCATCGATGGTCTTCCAGTCTTTTTGGGTTAAAAATTATATGGTACCACAATATTTAGATTAACACATGATCACTCTCTTTGTCCTTTAATATGATTCAACACATGTTTATATTCTTTCAAGAAAGTACTTTTTTTGTACGAAAAATTTACATAATTTTCAAAACTTTACCCTTTGTATAAGATACTACGACATGCATACATGAAATTCCACTTAGATCCCACATTTTGCAACTACAAATTTGAGATGATAATTCAACAATCCATTTATTTTCGACCAATCCTTTTATCTTAAATCTGTCATTGCCATTTCAATCTAAAATATAGTCATGAATCCTTGTTTTTTTGTTCTCAAGTATTTTTTGAATGTTTGGGCAAATATCTCCACTAGCTTTCAACATCCCGTCTCTTTATGTATATATTGTTCTCATCATAATTATTCTTATTATCTCAAACATTGTTATGATGAGTTTGCCTCTTGCCTTTAAGATTACGTTGTTGTAACATTCACATAAATTGTTGATGAGCATATCACACTTCACCCGTGTACTAAAATGTGATCTTGCCCAATTTCTAGGATCTCTTGCCCTACCAAATGTAAGTCTATATATTATAAGTTCTCAACTTTTTCATTTCATCATTAAAATCAACAACTCTACTAGCAGATGCAGCTCTCAACAATAAATTGTTCAATTGTAATCCTTTATGTATTTGCTTAAAATTATTGTATATCTGTCTAAGCCAAAACATATGCTCTACATTAGGTAGTAATTCTTCAACAACACTATCGCGGGTCATCCGACCTTTTCTCTAGTCCAGAGAATTGGACCGCTTTAGCTCGGAGCCGAGTCAGGCGCACAATTAGCTAAAGAAAATCGCAGCAATGGACAAGAGACATTTTTGACGTGAAAACCCCAAAAAGGGTGAAAAACAATGTGGCTGGAACTGTGCCGAGTCAAGATCAACTAGCTCCTTGTAGTGTTACAGAAATTAGTTTGATCTCGTAGGGCGACATGTCGCTACTCCGTTACAAGTACAAAAGAGAGGTAAAATGGCTAAGTCATCAGAGTCTTGATGGAAGCACTCCGGCCTTTAGACGACTTCGAACTCACGAAACCTTGATAAGAGCGTTTCGGCTGGAAAATCTTCTAAGTCCACGGGGCTTCAGCTGGTTACGATCTCGTTGATGCAGAGGCGATTGATATCACTTGAGGCGCGAGGAATCTGTAGAGCACGGATAGAAGCAGAATGAATTCCTGAGCGAAAGATCGGCCTAAGTCCACGATCTCTCCAAAAAATCTCAGAGCTCTCTCTTGCCTCTGGAGTTGCTTGACCCCAAATGAAGCCCCTAGGGGCCTATTTATGGTGTTCTGGGGGGGAGGGGGCGCTGGTAAGTGCGTCAGAGCGTGAGTAAATGACGTCGCACTATTTTAGTCACCTCGATCATCAAAATTAGCTAAATGATGAAAGTATCCCCCTTCCCTACGGGCAGTTCGGGCGGCCCGGGGCGAGTGCCCGGAGACGGCGATAACGGTCGTTGGTGGCCGGCGGCAAAGGGGACAGTCGGCGGCAGCGAACGGCGACAAGGATCGTTTGCGGCCTCCGACACACCGCGCGTAGGGTGCGACCCTGCACGACCATGCACAGGGCGTGACCCTCCACGGCCACACGCAGGGCACGACCCTGCTCGACCGCGTGCCCATGCGGCCACGCGCGACCACTGGACGTGCGACACGCAGGTCGCACGCCGCGCATCCCTGCGCGACTGTGCAGTGCGATGCCCTATGCAGTCGCTCGTTGTGTGCGTCCTTGCTTGGTTGTGAGTTCAGCGCAAATGTCGCGCACTGCGCGGCCTTGCGCGGCTGCACAGTGTGACGCCCTATGCTGTTGCTCGCAGTGTGGTCGCACTCTGTCCTGGGCCTTGCATGACCGCGCGGCCGCGGGGCCAAGCACGACTGCAGCACGCGAGGTGCACTAGCCGCGACCACGGGCGTGCATAGTATGCGCGGGTGTGTGGCCCTGCGCGGCCATGTGCGGTCGTGGGCGCCCCCACGCTGTGCGCACGAAACCTACGCGGGCACTTCAGTGCACGTCGACCGGGCTTGACTCCCTTTGAGGGTGCTTTTAGGACTTTTTTGGTGAGCGCGACTTTCCGTGCCGGCTCGTCTGACCGATTTAGTTTGCCCCGAGTCTTTGGACCGAACCTCCCCAATTTGACTCAGAAAATTCAGGGGGAACCCCATTAAGCGCGTATAATCTCCTGTCGTTTTCGAGCACGCCAAAGCTGTCACAACCTGCATTTTCTCAGCACTAAAATTATATCATAGTAAGAGAAAATACGTGTCGTGATGCCACGCCATGTAGGGGGTAACTGCAGACGCTCAGGCAAGACACCAACCTAAACAAGTTATATAGAATTCATAAGTTATTACGAAGGAAATCATTCAAATTAGATGGTTGTATCCCTCGGCACATTGGATCAACTAGTCCACGAGTAAAATATAGTTATACGCTGCGGAAAAATACTTTAGTTAAGATGGTTTGACATCCTACATGAGCGTAAGCGTCCACAAAGGACAACTCATGGCATACATGACTCTAAGTTTTGTATAGTATGAAGATAGTCTTTACGTTAGTTTAGAAAATAGTTTTTTAGTTTTAGAATGACATGTATGAAGTAATATCGGTAGGAGTTTTATAAGTTAAAAATATCTAACATGCACCCTAGCATAAAATAATCCCAGAGAGCAAGTAAAAAACTCATCACAAAGGCAAAAATAACAGTTTAAGTCATATACTTAACATCACCAAAGAAAACCACCAGTGGACGTCAACAACCTGACATGAACCTACTGGTGAGTATGCATGTCTATACAGAAGGAAACAAGAAAAGAACTACCTCACAAAGATGAGGGAAAAGAACCCTCAGCAAAACAGCAGGTCACTAGCAAGCTCCAAAAGAAAACTAGCTGCTTAATCGGCTATAACCCTGAACCTGAGACATTCAAAGAAAGAACACTTTAGCAAGAGAAAAACAAGTAATAAAGGAGCAGTAGATCATAAGCAATAAAATCAAGGAGGGGTTTACCAAACCCTACAAAAGAATGCTGATAAAGTCGACAAAAAGGGAGAAAATTTGACAGCAAAAGTAAAGTACTCAAAAAAAAGAGTAATCAAAGCGCACCAAGTGAGAGAATAACAACATGCTCCGCTAAAACCTGCAGAACAACAAAGCCACAAAATGCCCAAATAATATGGAAAGAAAGAAACTAATAGTCCTAACCTGTGAACCATTAGCAGTGGTAAAACCATGGATCTGAGTTGGTGACCAAAAATAGCCCTCATCCAAACAACCAGATCCAAATAACTCAGGGATCACCGGTGCAGCCTTGGGGTCCAACACACCGGCCCAAGCCGGGGCTCAAATGGTGGTGTCCACGGCTCAACACCAAACATCCCTATCAAGAGAACCAGAGTAACCACCTGCCATGATTCACGATTCGGCCATAAAAACTAGCCGAAAACATCACCAAAACCCTATAAAAACCCACACTAAGAGACTCGGGAGAAAACTACAAGTCTAAGGGAAAAGCGTCGAGTACACTCGACGTCGCGTCGGGTACACTCGACGCCGCGTTGAGTGAGCACCACTCACTCAACGCTAAAACACCAAGCGGGAAAATTGTCGAGTTCACTCGACGCCGCATTGAGTGAGTACCACTCACTCAACGCTAAAACACTAAGCGGGAAAAGCGTCGAGTTCACTCGACGCCGCGTTGAGTGAGTACCACTCACTCAACGCCAAAACACTTAGCCGCAAAATCTCTCACTAGACAACGACGTTGAGTGAGTTCAGCTCACTCAACGCTGTCAATGCTAAACAGCCAACGACGTTGAGTGAGTTCACCACACTTAACGCTTTTGACTTAGAACTAAATAAGGCCGACGACGTTGAGTGAGTTCAGCTCACTCAACGCTAAACAACCAACGACGTTGAGTGAGTTCACCACACTCAACGCTTTTGACTTAGAAAATCTGTCTGACTAGACGACGTTGAGTGAGCTCAACCCACTCAACGCCAAAAGACTTAGAAAAATCTAACTGCCTAGACGGCATTGAGTGAGCTCAACTCACTCAACGCCAAAAGACTTGGAAAAAAACTGACTGACTAGATGGCGTTGAGTGAGCTTAACTCACTCAACGCCAAAAGACTTGGAAAAGTCTGACTGGCAAGACGGTGTTGAGTAAGCTCAACTCACTCAACGCCAAAAGACTTCGAAAGTCTGACTGGCTAAACGGTGTTGAGTGAGCTCAACTCACTCAACGCCAAAAGACTTGGAAAAACTAATAAGGCAGACGTCGTTGAGTGAGCTCACCTCACTCAACGATGTCAATACTTTTAACTTAGAATCCAGACCAAAATAGCTAGGCATTGAGTGTGTCCACCACATTCAACGCTTTTACACTTAGCCTAAAAACTGAACTTCTGTACTAAGATACACTCAACGCTTCCAGAGAGAGGCTTGACAAAAGGAAAAAAACTTATTTTATTAAAACTGAGCTGGGAGAGGTACGACAACAACAATAACTATAAAGATTCAACTCTTAAACTTAGCCAACTGGAAGGAAACCTGCTACCACTGACTCTACAACTACTAACTGAACTTATCCAGCCCAAAACCAGGCTTAAACCAACCAACTGAAACATTATTTTACCTACAGCAAGTTGAACTGAGTAATTTCCCAGCAAACCCTAGGTTCTAAGAAAGGAAATAAATGGCTATAACACAAGGAAAAAAAGAAAGTCAAACTTGGCAAGAGCAAAAGAGCACCACTTGCCTCAATTCTAGAAAAGCTTGGCCAGCACTACTCCTCCAGTCAGATCTGGCAGCAAGAACAACTAGCCAAGAAAATCTGAAGCTTTTAGAAAGAAAACGAAGTCAACTCGCAAAACCCTAACCTCCAAAAATCCAAAAACTAGAAATGCTTACCTTAGGGAGGTAGATCTAGGCAAGAGCAATCCAAATCTAGACTCAAATAAGAATTTCGGGTTCTAAACCTCAAGAAATCGGCCGCCGGAAGCTCCAGGTTTTCCGTCGCCCTCTTTCTTCCGCAAGAAGCTAGCCACCGGGTTTTGGGAAAGATGAATATGATTTCTAAAAAGAATGCTATATAATAACCACTACAGCCACTGACAATATTATAATATCTATTATAATAGTCACTATTATAATAATAATAAAAAAACAGCCACTAAGATATAACATGATATAATATTATATCTGTCAATATAATATTATATCTGTTATTATAAAATCAGCCATATCACACAAACAATTAACATAATATAATATTATATCAGTTAATTTAAAATAAAACGCCAAAACGACGCGAAAACCGAACAATCTCGGAATCCGACGAAATTCACAACGTAGCTAAATACCCATGCTACAAAAATAACGACGAAGTCGAAATCAACATCCGACGAACAAAACTCGGGCTAACACCTTCCGAAGACAAAACACAAGCATTCCCGGAGGAGCTCCACCGAGTCACCAAAACAGACTCCGGCTCGCTAGGGAATCTTGCCAACATGCTACAAACAAGCCACTAAAAAATCCTAAAGGGCTAAGACCACGCTCTAACAACAGCACAAGCCGGAAACGCGTCAACGTAACGCCAAATAAAAATTAAATAATCTCAGAAAAATCGGGGGCGTTACAAAAGCTCTAATCGCTTCCGAGCACACCAAAGCCCTCGCCGCTTTCGAGCACGCCAAAGCTCCAATCGCTTCCGAGCACATCAAAACACCCGCCGTTTCCGAGCACGTCAAAGCCCCCTCCGCTAGCTTTCGAGCACGCCAAAGCTCACGTCGCTTCCGAGCACACCAAAGTACATGCCGCTTCCCAGCACGCCAAAGCCCACGCCGCTTCGGAGCACGCCAAAGCTTTCATCACTTCTGAGCACACCAAAGCTCTAGCTCATTGCTTCCGAGCACGCCAAAGCTCTCATCGCTTTCGAGCACGCCAAAGCCTACGCTGCTTCCCAGCATGCCAAAACTTTCATCGCTTCGCGGCACGTCATAGCCCATGCCGCTTCTGAGCAAGCTAAAGATCATGTTGCTTCAAAGCACGCTTCTCTGATTTCTCTCCTTGACAACTCCGACATTCTTTAAAATCTTATTGCAACGAGCGGTTATCTGTCACCATTGAGTATTCCTCTACTTGTAACGAGCGGCGCCAAAGCCCCTTCCTACAAGAAAAAAATGTGTTCTCCCGAGTTCTCAACCCCTCGCAAATCCCCATGCACACACAAAAATTAGCGAACAGCGGAATATAGCGCTCAAAGGTTTGCGATTGACCCGAGATAATGTAGTGGTCGGAGTACTATCGCGCGGAGCGCGGGCACTGATGACCTCACATACCCTATCAAAATACACTCACGATTAACCGTAGGGAAGAAGCATCATGTAGTAGTGCCCATCACTCTTATATAATACGAGCATCTTCGCACGGGCTACGCCCGTGCTCGATGCTCTTCGCATCGACAGTACCCCAGCTGCGACGGTACCTCCACCCAAACTGGCCCCCTCTACGACACTCGATGCTCTCAGGCGGCTTTCGGCCGCATTCAGGCAGGGTTCGCCCGCCAACGCACAAACTTCAAATGTGCTGCATGCTTCAAGCGGTCTTAGGCCGCATCGAATCGGGCCTCACCCGCTTCCACGTAAATCACATTCTCGACCCCGTACCCGTCACTCGCATCCCCCGGAGGACATATCCAAACTCGGACATTGTACTCGGCATTGTACGACGTGAAGTTTGACGGCTACTGCGATTATACTTCCACGGGCAATATGTCAGATATAAGTATAAAGCAGAGTGAACACAGCACACGTAGTAGTCGCAATAGTAATAATATGTACATACAGTGAAAAGTACATCATTATGCAGTACATAAATGAGTATAATGAAAATGGGAGTAATAACAGGTTATGCTCAGTACATCAAATCAGAACTCTCACTTTGTCAAAGTACTTGGTACTGTGGTGGTCTTACGTGGATGATACTGACTCTGGTACTCGTTGTCACAGAGGACGAAAATATATGTAATTACATGCGTTACAGAGATGATGCAAGTGCAGAATACACTGTAATGATGTTTAATTCAGGCGTTGTTGGTAGTACTCTGGCTTAATATCGAAGAGTCGTAACTCCTCAGCTGATATTGCTCGGCCGTCAATTGTTTGACCATCTATCATGGAAGCGGCAGATTGCATTGAAAATTTATCTGCAAATATTAGTTCCGCTGTCCCACTTGAATTGCCTGATGCGTCGACATCGATCTGCAGTAATAATTGTTTAGTATAATTTATTTGTTAAGCGAAGATAATGTCTTTTTTTTATCATGTGAGGTCATAGTGCTCACGCTGCCATGCAGAAAGCCTGGAAGATTTTGGAAGAGCAATCTTATGGACGCAGTTGTTGTAGCTTGGTTAAGGTTCCGCAGTAGCACAGCGAAGTAATAGTAATCTCGCATTTCTGGTGGTACATTATTATATGATTCTGTAGCACCGAATGTGAATGGGAGGTCATTCTCGGATGGCCCGTTGCTCAGAGAGTTGGGCTCAGTCATCGCAAGTATGTACGTATCCGCTGTAGCACAGCAGGACTAAAATTTAGCGAGGAAATATGTCCGTGATTGTGCAGATGGAGGTGATCATAAAGCTGAAGTAAATATTGTTTATTGTCGGGAGAGAGTGAGTTAAGAGAATTTGCAATGTGTTTTGAAACAGATGTGTAGTGGAGTATATAGTAGTACAAATGTAGATGAGTGTTTAAGGCACAAAGGAAGTGCGGAGGTGTATGTATCACGTACTGTCTGTGTTGCAAATGTACCTGTAAGAGGAGAGACTGTAGTTCTTCGAAGATGTAGGTGCGAACAATTATGGATGATCAACCTGCGAGAGTAATATAAGAACAAACAATGTTTAGATATGATCAAATAATATAAGTGTTTATGGAAGTTGTAAATACGTACAAAAAATTCAGTGTACCTCTATGTTTACTTTGGATAACATCCCTTTGTACACAATATTTTTTGTATACGTACCAGAATGTCCAGGTACAGCACTATTTTTGGCTAAAACCTTTATGTTTGCAGAAGTAATTCCTCTAGATAAAGCTACGTACAGTTGCCCGTGTGTGAAAACAGGAGACGGGAGATAAAGGCCAACATGTTGGATTGTCTGTCCTTGAGATTTATTTATGGTCAGTGCAAAGCTTAAGCGAATCGGAAATTGTTTTCTAGTTAGTTCGAAAGGCATATGCTGATCTCCCGTATTTTTTAAAGGTATGCGAGGCAGGAAAACGGGCTTCCCTTTATGTTGGCCTGTAAGAATTTCCGCTTCAATGAGATTTTTTGAGAAATGTCGGCATATAAGTCGTGAACCGTTGCACAGACCACTAAGCGGGTTTAGATTTCGCAGTAGCATAATAGGGGTACCTTTTTTTAAAGATAATTTATGGGGTGGGAGATTACTCGCTGAGACACTATTTAGGAATTCCTGCGGGTATAAATTGAATTTGTCGTCATCAACGGAATCAAAAGAGTAGTATACAGTCTCCTCACCAGGGAAAACATGTAGGCATTTCTCGTTTAAGTAAGCAACATCTTCATTTAATGGACTTAGTAGTGCTCTGTTCTCCCAGTAATCATAGGTAGTGGTAGTGGATGAAATATTAGAGAATATGTTGTTGATCAGCACAAATACTGAGTTTTCGCTGTCCCACGGAATGACCATTGAATTAGGAATGTGTATCATACCATCAGCGTATGTTGGTTCAGTACCATTCCCAATGCGCAGAAGGTATTCCGAGAAGGCTTGATCGTTTACCGCGCGCATATTTTCAGTCAGTGATAGTAGTCTGACAGTTAGCCACAGTGGCGATGTAACAATACTGGCATTAATAATTTGTGACACTGTTCCATTGAGTACAACTGGTGGGATTTGGCGGAAATCACCGCCCATAATTATCAGTTTACCACCAAAAGGTAAGTTTGTGTCAAGAACATCTCGGAACGATCGGTCAACAGCTTCGAAAATATGTTTGTACGACATAGGCGCCTCATCCCACAGAATAGCGGAGCACTGTTGTAAAAGTTCTTGTATAGCCGATGTTTTACCAAATTTGCAGTACGACCCAGGTTCAATAGGAATAGGAATCTTAAATCTCAGATGTGCTGTATTGCCTCCTGGAAGAAGAGTTGCAGCAATTCCTGATGATGTAGTGGCGAGTACAATATGAGAAGCATGTCGAAGGTGGGCAATGATGGCTTTATATAAAAAGGTTTTCCCAGTGCCAGCAGGCCCGTCAATGAAGAACATACCGCCATTGCCTTGTCGAGCACATTCAGTTATAGTATGGAATATGTAAGACTGACGTTCATTTAGCGATGAAACAGAGTGAAGGTCTATTGATGAAACAGGCAACAGAAGTTCCTCTGCAATTAGGGTGGAGGAGGTTGTAATATTCTGAAAGTGTTGAGACATTTGGGGAAGATCAAATTGTGTAATGGATTTGCTGTGTTGCTGAAGAATGTTGTCAATTTCACGGAGGAGTTTGTTGACAATATATACATGATTGACAGAGGACGATGTAACGTAATCTTCTGTCATTGCTGAGTAATTGTCATTCCAAAGCTCTCTAACATTTGTAGGATTGCAAAATAAAAGAATTGTTGTGAATAAACTACGCAGTGCTGCGGGCATCTGGAAGGACCTAGCGTCGCGCATGCAGTTATGCAGACTGTTGTCTTGTTCTAACAGACCGTAATGTTCAGCGGAGGTCTTAAATGTTGGATGGAGAGTAGTACCAGTAGTCAACAGATGTTGGAAAGACCTTGGTGCACGAATATGATTTAAGAGCAACCGTAAGTAAAATCTTTCTCCTTCTGAAGGATGTACGGAGTACATTCGAGCAACAACCTTTTGGCAACGCCTCCGTTTATGCCAAGTTTTTGAGTTCGAATTCCATGTGTAGTGTTTTGGGAAGTCTGTGTAGAAATACCCGCGATGATCTTGGTTACTGTTGTTAATATTGAAAAATTCTGTCAACATTGTACGGGAGTTCCGCTCGTTTGTAAGAATGTTACTAAGCGAATCAGTACTGCGAAAGTGGACTTGATGCCTGTTTGGTAAATGTATCTGTAAACGAATGACCGAAGGATATGTTTGGTACATATTGAATTTGAATATTTTCCAGAATGCTTCTTCTGTGGACATATCCATCGGCCGTTGACATATTGAGAGATCTCATTTCGATCTGAACTGTCATGGACTTGGAATTCAATGAAGTCAGGCCCTTTGTGAATGTATTTGTATAAATATTTAATACTTTTAATACTGCTGCAAATTTCAACATTTATGTGGCAGTCATATTTTAGAAGCAGGTATGGGTTATATGGTACAACCCATTGGTTGGTAATACGGAAATTTGTAGCACGGCGCAGACTGAATGATCGGTCATCATTTCTGCGTCGGTAGATTGGGTATGAGTCAGCTCCTTGTATTGTATGTTCAGAGAAGTTTTTTGGGTAACCTTTTTTGCACGTACCGTGCTTCATGCATGGTGCGTGAGGGTTTATGTATGCACATGGGCCATGAATCATATGTCGAATAACTGCGTGATATAGCTCAGGCTCATCTTCAACGTGAGGCAGCTCAGCGCGAACAATCTGGTCGTAATTGTCTGGAGTGTTCATTTTGTCGCGTGTATCAAAAGTGATCAACATATGAACATGAGGCAAACCCTTTTTTGGAACTCAATCACGTGCACGTGGCTAATGGTTTTTCCCAAAATATGTTTATGGAAAATGTCTTGTTTTAATTTCGTGTACTTCGCATTGAATATTCGTGTAACTATATCCGGGCGGTCTTGAGGGGTTTGTCCAGAGTAGAGCAAATCTGTAATTTCTGGCCATGATGAGTTGCATGTCATTGTTAAGAATATATCTGGTCTACCATAATGTTGAACAACGGACATTGCATCTTGGTAACGTTGATACATGTCCCGTGGGCTTCCAACAAAGGAGGACGGTAAGATTATGCGATGACCAATATTTGCTGAATCACAGTAACACAATATATGTAAATCAATTGCTGATAACAGAGAATAATGTTACGGGGAAGTGCGTTGGAAATGTTACCGTACCGCCAATACTTTCTCCAGCATTCAAACAGTCTTGTAAACCACAGTAAAGTTCAGCACGAAGAGTGTTTTGGTTTCTTTTAATCCAACGTAATTTTTGAGTTTCTATTTTAATGTAGTTGTCAACAACATATTGCTGTAGTAGTCGACATCCGTGCAACAGTAATGAAGAAGATGGACCGCGGTCCTATCGTAACATAAGGTTCAGTATAAATGCAGCACATGTGAAAACGTACGCAATATAGTGAGGAGGAACAGTGCGTATTGCGTACCTGTAGTATGTAGGAGTAGTAGTTGCAGCAGCTTACACGGAAGTTGTTTAATCCTGTATATTCAGCTATCCAACCATATGTCCCATGCGGGAGAAGCAGCGGGTATTGAAGAGGGTCGTAGAAACCAGTGTATTCTTGCACAATGCATACAGCACCTTCAGTTGTCTCAACAATTATGTTGCGCTCGTTTGAATCCATACTGTCTTCAGCTCCGATAATTATAGCAGCAACCTGGGGGGCTGTTGGTAGTACATATTGCGGTTCACGGGATGGTCTTTCTTTAATGAGCAACTTGCAGTTTATAATGTCTTCACGCTGAGACAGACGTCGTAATGTTTGCACAAATGGATTGCACGTATCCAAAATTAATTTAAGCTTCTCAAGTGTTGAGCGGTCTAATTCTGAGTTCTCCTCCAGACGATGATCTATTTCATGCTCCGTATCATATATATATAGTTGCAAGTATCTAGGCCTTGTGTTTGAAGGAGGAAGAAGAGAACCAATGTGATGATATATTGCTCCATGAGCTCGAAAAGTGTAAATAGCATGCTGATCAGCAGCCAAAGATCTGTCTAACTTAACACCCATAGACGTAAAAGAGAATACGTGGTTGTACGAACGTATATATCTTCTGAAAGCACGGCTTTGTACAGTATTACCGGTGAATAGATTGTAGAGTTCACGGGGGAACGGTGGAGTTGGTACGCGGACTCTACCATTGTTACAGCACATTGTCGCTGTTTCACCGTCGAACAACTTAGCATGGCAGTAAACACAGAGTTCTAGGCGACGCAAGCGTAGGTAAAGGATCTGTTGAGGTGCAGTAGATATGCGGGCATTGTTATGGCTTCTGTAACAATGTGCTCTTGTACTGTTACTGGCACTGGAGGTCGAATCACTGTCACTGTTCAGTGTACGCGACTTAGGTCTTGGAGGGGCTACAAACAGTGAGTACGATATACGTGTTAAAAAACGTCAATTCGTGAAGCTTACATAGTATGTGCAGTGTATTGTAAATACGTGGCACTTACGTTCTAACACATTGCGTTGTGTCTGTTGAAGCAAGAGTTGAGGCACAGACTGTGACTCTGTAGAGTGTTGTAGCACAGTGTTCCCATGTGATGGAGTGAAAGGTGTACGTGAAGATGATGATTCGCCAGTGTAGATCGCATGCGGAGAATGACTGTTAGACGGTGGCAGTGTTGTTAACATGTAACGGTGGATAACACCTTCCGGAGCATATGATACTGTGCTTATACAGGGTATATCTGCTGAACTGATAGGGTCGGTGGGATCGGGAGCGCGTGTTGTTGTAGTTGTAGTTAAATCATGTGGGAGTATAGCACTGGAGTGGTCATGGATGTTCTCGTGGCGTAGCTCCGTAGTCTGAGGTTCGGACAGTCGACGTCTCTGAGAACGGGTTCGAGCGGCATTACGCCAAATAGCTCGTTGATGTTCCCGTTGCAGTTCAGTCATTTGCAACCACCGAGATCTGTGCCGCGCTCGATTCGAAGCTCGTTCTTGTTCACGTTGCGCTTCAGTCATGTTGGCTCTCCTGGTTCGTGAACGTTGTCGATTAGCAGTACGTTGAGCAGATCGATGGGGTTCAGTTGCGTCCATCGTTGCGGAGGTCGTGGAGGTTACGACGACCTGAAATAATACATCGGATAAGTAACGTAAGTAGACAGTGTCTTGCGGGGTGTTCTGTGGAGTGATCCGTACGAAGGTTTTGTGAGTGCAACCTTTTGCGCAGTTACAACGGATCTACCCCACCTCCCAATATGTCACCAGTGCATTTGGTGAAATATTTTTTGGTGTGCATGTGTAATTTAATGTTACTGTCACCGAAGAGATGATGTAATGCCGTATATATCAATTTCAATGATATATAAACACAAACAGAGCATGCTTTGGTTTAAAAAAAAGGTGAATCCAGTAATCTAAATTAACGAAATTTGTACCTAAGTACGCATAATGGGCATTGAATAGCCGAAGAAGTAGTTATACATTCAAGCCCGCAGTGAGACGAACATGTGTAGCAACAGTAATTAAATCACAGAGAGTAATGAATGAGTATTATATCAATTGCCTGTAATGAAATGAGAGCTAATAGTAATCAGATCATGTGGAGGTTCATCACACAGTAAACCTCAATGATGGCTTTATGAAATTTTGGTAACTATAAAAATGTTGGCGCGAGCAGTATCAGATTGCAGAAGAGCTACAGGATGGGCACTGTTGTAAAAATTGAACATTGTGATGGTGACAACACTATTGAATGACTGATGTTAGAACTGTCTGATGGGTATTAAAGAACAGAGCTATTATCAGATTGAAGTTGTAAGAGTAAAGTAGAAAGCATTGGAAGAGAGCAGCGGCAGCATAATAAGCAGCTGAAACAATAATATAAAGGGGAATGGCACGAACGGATCAATTGCTGACCTTGATTTGGGGGCTGCAGAACTGGAAGAGTGATCGCAAGGGAAGCAGACGGGTCGAGTATTTGAGGGTGTGAAGATGTTGAGCCTGACATTTACAACATACATGAGTAGATAACTCAGTAAAAACAAATACATGAAGTATGTGTGTGTCATAAAATGTGCTTGTATAAGTAATTTGAAATTTCCTATTTTTATTAATAATAAAAAGGTAGTCTTCATGTTTTTTTCAATTATTATATCTCAATTGTCTGTTACGAAATGACATCATATCATATCATAAATAGGAGCTGTGAAGGAAAGTAACAGAGACCGTACATGTTTCTTGTATTTTTCATGCATATTAACTTTGTGAAGTTCATATTCACCTGTCTTTTTGTCCAGTAACGTTGAATTAACGACTTAATTACTACGGACCAGTATGCGTACGATTAAACTGTAAGTAATCAATACATAGTGTGGTGATGCTACGTAAGTGGCAAAATGTTTTTTGTATGCTTTCCGCAGTTGTTTTTTTGATTTTTCATGCATATTAACGTTTTGAGGTTCGTAGTAACGTATCATTTGTCGCCATCACGGTTGAAAAGGTCGGGATGCTACCTAAGTAGCAAAATTTTCTGTCTGCTCTGCGCAGTTGGGTTGTTTATTTTTCATGCATATTAACGTTTTGAAGTTCATAGTAACCTATAATTTTCGCCATCAGAGTTGAGAACGCGGTGATGCTACCTAAGTTGCAGAAAAAGTGCAGAAATAAATTAGGGGCAGGCACGCAAAGAGAAATCCCGACATAGCTAGAGACATAGATGGTTGTATGGATGTGAATAAAGTGCAGATGACATATATTTGGGACGTTGGAAATGGTGAACGTCAGTAAAAAACGATTTGATTTATATCAAGCTACAGACGTAGTTATGCAGCACTATCCCGTTGAAGAGCATTGCCTAATTTCAAGCAGACGAATATCCCATTTAAAACAGGGTTTCTAAGCAGCACTAAGACCCATTTCAATGACATGTAAACACAGAAGAAGATAGTTCAAGTGAGGATATAGACTGCGAGTAGAGAAACGATGAGGTTTGTTTGACGAACGTGATATTTTTAGATTTTGTTCTGCTGTGTGAAGGTCGGTTGAGAGCAAATACCGCAGAACGCTTTCATTGTTTTAGTAGATGTTTAACAGCGAACAATGACAGTACCATGGGGTTTCTTTGACAATAAAATTATAAGTTCAAAAGAAAATAGTCCAAAAACCAGTAAAGGAAGAAAGGGATCTTTTTAGAATTATAAGTTTAACACAAAAACAATGAAGAAACTCAGTAAAAAAACGAAGAACGTGGCATTTTTCGATTTTGTTCTGCTGTGTGAAGGGAGGTTGAGAACAATTACAGCAGAACGATTTGATTGTTTTCATCTTGGTAATGGGCAGCCTTAAAGAAATCACAGACGGAAGGGAGGAGGAGCGTACCGTAATTGACACAGGGTGAGTGAGGTATAGTAGAACTAAACTCGAGTGCCGGAATATTCCTAATCCTCACACCTCTTTGGCTAAAACATGCAACGGCCGTTTCAGTTCATCTATTTATTTAGACCTTCCTCATCCTCCCATTTTCCTGTCCACCTCTCTCCCACTGCTCTGCCCATTTCTCCCGGCTCTCCATTAATTATTACCATCCTCTGCTTTTAGTCTCGCCTTCCTGGCCTGTAGGTTCCACTCTTCCAGTGTCTAAATCCTCTCATTTTTTCATTAATTTTCAAAAAAATTGTGTTGGTTTCTAAGAATGCAGCACTCTTCTCGCTGGGATATTCAAAATCGGGTTTCTTTGGGGCTTTTACTGGGTTTTCAGAGTAGTTTGAGTTTTTAAACCAAAAACTATGAGGGGAAATAGGTGTTGACGTACCTGGAGGAGGAGCAGAAGTGCGGTGCAGAGGGCCAGGGAGGCGGGCAGAGAGCTGCGAGAGTGAAAATGGAAGAGCGGAGGTGAATTTTGGGGAGAGTCCAGACGGAGCAACGCTCAGAGTGGCCGGAGGAGCAGCATAAATCGAAATGGAAATCAAAATCCAAACTACAGTCCTAAATCAGAAACGGAGTGGAGCCGCATAAATGGAAATGGAAATCAAAATCCAAAGTAAATTCATAAATGAGAAACGCAGTGGTGAGCGGTGGGAAGGGCCGAGCAGGAGGCGGTGAAGGGCGATAAATGCAAGGCCAAATGCGGGAGTTATACCTTGCGGGAGCATCAGCGGTGGAAGGCACGCGGCGTGAAGAGCGATTCCATGGAAGGGGCACGCAGATGGTGCGGGAGGCGGCGGATGCGTCACGTGTCGCGAGCAATGAGGCATAGGGCGGCGCGTCAGCTGATTCGCCGGTGGAGCGGTGGGAGCAGGAGGGGAATGGTGGTAAAAGGGCTTGTCCGGCGTTTGAGGAGCCGAGGGCGGCGGGAGGTAGAGTAGAAGAGCGGTGCGGGAGTTCAGGCAGGGGACGGAGACGGAGCGAAGGGCGTGACGGAAATCGTAAATCCCCTCAGAGGAAGAGATGTAATGGTACTTCATAGAAAGATAATCACACTGTCCAACACATTGCAAAACAGTACATTTATGAAGTCCAGTACAGATGACAGTTTTTTTCTGTAAACCTTGGATAAGAACAGGAAAATATTTGAAACTATGTGTTCACTCGTACGACAACAAATGCTGGAAATAATAACTTAAGCGTTAATGTGAAAGGTTGTGTTCATCCTAGGTAGTTAAGTTCAACAGTGCATGTGAAGAGTGGGTGTTTGGGAAAATTCATCCACTTGTGCAGTAGGAGATGCAAAAAATTACTGTGTGGGAGACAGTTATTGAGAGGATTAATAAATCCAGTAGCTGTGGGACTTTAATTGAGGTTTACGATAGCAATTTCAAGTGAAAATTGTATTGTGTAACCATATGTATCGTAGATCCGAGTCATGAGGAGAAATAGGGAAAGAGCACTTGAAGCGGAGTAGCAGTGATCCGTAGATGTGGGTGATGAGAAGAATTGGGAAAAAGCAAATCAACTGGAGAACTTCTAGTCGATTCAGAGCAATGAACAGAGGAGATAACATAGTGCAGGAGAACAGAAAAATTCGACGCACATATTGAAGCCCATCGCAATCTTGTCGCGCATGTTGCAACCAACCAAAGTGAATCCCCTCTTCCTCTAGCTGGCCCGACTTCTTTCTGCCAGGGTTTGTTATTTCATAGGAAGCAGAAGAGGAAGGTAGTTATGAGGAGGGTGTGAGAAATCCAACTCCGAGGATGTGTAGAAGCAGCATATAATAGTATAGGAAGTGCTGAAAATGAAGAATTACATGCACACGGTAAAAATGCAGAGATACAGTGACACAGAAGCGGTCGATTCAGAGCAATGAACAGAGGAGATAACATAGTGCAGGAGAACAGAAAAATTCGACGCACTCATAGAAGCCCATCGCAATCTTGTCGCGCATGATTGCAACCAACCAAAGTGAATCCCTCTTCCTCTAGCTGGCCTGACTTCTTTCTGCCAGGGTTTGTTATTTCATAGGAAGCAGAACAGGAAGGTAGTTATCAGGACGGTGTGAGAAATCCAACTCCGAGGATGTGTAGAAGCAGCATATAATAGTATAGGAAGTGCTGAAAATGAAGAATTACAGCCACACGGTAAAAATACAGAGATACAGTGACACATAAGCGGTTGTATGGATCCGATTAAAGCCCAAATGACATAAGAACAGAGGGGAGAACATATTGCAGAGGAGTATGCAGCAGGAGCACCATAAAATAATATAGGAAATACTCAAAATCAAGAAATACATTAGCTACAACCACGAAAAAAAATTGATGACATAGACCGACACATATGTGGTTGTATTGATGTAAATAAAGTGCAGTTAACGTAAGAGCAGAGGGAAGAACATATTGCAGAAGGGCAGGGAAATTTGAAGAAATAAATTAGCTACAGCCACCAAAAAAACAGTGATGACATACACCAACACATATGTGGTTGTATGGATCTAAATAAAGTGCAGTTAACATAAGAACAGAGGGAAGAACATATTGCAGAAGGGCACGGAAATTTGAAGGAGGCTTACCTGAAATTAGCAGGAGGCGGGGTTTGCAAGAGCTTGTAACAACCTTGCTGCACGGAGTAAATGGACTTCAGTGAAGGCGGGAGAGGGAAAGTGAAGAAGTTGAAGAAGTGTTACCTAAATTTGGAAGGAAGCGGGGTTACGATATTTTCCGGCAAAAGCGAAACGGCGGACATGCGATGGCAGTCGGCGGAGTTGAGGAATGAGTCGGGCGTATTATATTCTCCGGCAGAGGCAGAATGACGGACATGCAGTGGCGGTAGGTGAGCAGGAGGGATTGGGGGATTTTCTTGCGACCGGGAGGAGGGATTAGGGGAGATGTGTGGAGCGTGTAAAACGCAGCGGGGAAGCAGCATCGTGGCGAGCAGGCACGCGGAGGACTGACGCGTCGCAGGGGAGAAAACATCGGCAGATAACGCCGAGAGATCGCCGACTGCAGGAAGCGGCGGGGTTCACGGATTTTCACCGTGTGCAGGAAGCGCTGCTAGAAGGCGGCACGCGCGGCGAGCAGGGGAGTGAAGGAACGACGCGTCGAGCGAGCTGAGGAAGCGGTGCGGGAGAGGGGTTTTCGGGGCATTTCTTTGACGGAGACGGAGGAAACGGCGCGCACGGAGAGAGCTGACGGAAAAAGGAAACATCCTTATTAATAGTATACAACCCATTGGTTGGTAATACGGAAATTTGTAGCACGGCGCAGACTGAATGATCGGTCATCATTTCTGCGTCGGTAGATTGGGTATGAGTCAGCTCCTTGTATTGTATGTTCAGAGAAGTTTTTTGGGTAACCTTTTTTGCACGTACCGTGCTTCATGCATGGTGCGTGAGGGTTTATGTATGCACATGGGCCATGAATCATATGTCGAATAACTGCGTGATATAGCTCAGGCTCATCTTCAACGTGAGGCAGCTCAGCGCGAACAATCTGGTCGTAATTGTCTGGAGTGTTCATTTTATCGCGTGTATCAAAAGTGATCAACATATGAACATGAGGCAAACCTCTTTTTTGGAACTCAATCACGTGCACGTGGCTAATGGTTTTTCCCAAAATATGTTTATGGAAAATGTCTTGTTTTAATTTCGTGTACTTCGCATTGAATATTCGTGTAACTATATCCGGGCGGTCTTGAGGGGTTTGTCCAGAGTAGAGCAAATCTGTAATTTCTGGCCATGATGAGTTGCATGTCATTGTTAAGAATATATCTGGTCTACCATAATGTTGAACAACGGACATTGCATCTTGGTAACGTTGATACATGTCCCATGGGCTTCCAACAAAGGAGGACGGTAAGATTATGCGATGACCAATATTTGCTGAATCACAGTAACACAATATATGTAAATCAATTGCTGATAACAGAGAATAATGTTACGGGGAAGTGCGTTGGAAATATTACCGTACCGCCAATACTTTCTCCAGCATTCAAACAGTCTTGTAAACCACAGTAAAGTTCAGCACGAAGAGTGTTTTGGTTTCTTTTAATCCAACGTAATTTTTGAGTTTCTATTTTAATGTAGTTGTCAACAACATATTGCTGTAGTAGTCGACATCCGTGCAACAGTAATGAAGAAGATGGACCGCGGTCCTATCGTAACATAAGGTTCAGTATAAATGCAGCACATGTGAAAACGTACGCAATATAGTGAGGAGGAACAGTGCGTATTGCGTACCTGTAGTATGTAGGAGTAGTAGTCGCAGCAGCTTACACGGAAGTTGTTTAATCCTGTATATTCAGCTATCCAACCATATGTCCCATGCGGGAGAAGCAGCGGGTATTGAAGAGGGTCGTAGAAACCAGTGTATTCTTGCACTGTGCATACAGCACCTTCAGTTGTCTCAACAATTATGTTGCGCTCGTTTGAATCCATACTGTCTTCAGCTCCGATAATTATAGCAGCAACCTGGGGGGCTGTTGGTAGTACATATTGCGGTTCACGGGATGGTCTTTCTTTAATGAGCAACTTGCAGTTTATAATGTCTTCACGCTGAGACAGACGTCGTAATGTTTGCACAAATGGATTGCACGTATCCAAAATTAATTTAAGCTTCTCAAGTGTTGAGCGGTCTAATTCTGAGTTCTCCTCCAGACGATGATCTATTTCATGCTCCGTATCATATATATATAGTTGCAAGTATCTAGGCCTTGTGTTTGAAGGAGGAAAAAGAGAACCAATGTGATGATATATTGCTCCATGAGCTCGAAAAGTGTAAATAGCATGCTGATCAGCAGCCAAAGATCTGTCTAACTTAACACCCATAGACGTAAAAGAGAATACGTGGTTGTACGAACGTATATATCTTCTGAAAGCACGGCTTTGTACAGTATTACCGGTGAATAGATTGTAGAGTTCACGGGGGAACGGTGGAGTTGGTACGCGGACTCTACCATTGTTACAACACATTGTCGTTGTTTCACCGTCGAACAACTTAGCATGGCAGTAAACACAGAGTTCTGGGCGACGCAAGCGTAGGTAAAGGATCTGTTGAGGTGCAGTAGATATGCGGGCATTGTTATGGCTTCTGTAACAATGTGCTCTTGTACTGTTACTGGCACTGGAGGTCGAATCACTATCACTGTTCAGTGTACGCGACTCAGGTCTTGGAGGGGCTACAAACAGTGAGTACGATATACGTGTTAAAAAACGTCAATTCGTGAAGCTTACATAGTATGTGCAGTGTATTGTAAATACGTGGCACTTACGTTCTAACACATTGCGTTGTGTCTGTTGAAGCAAGAGTTGAGGCACAGACTGTGACTCTGTAGAGTGTTGTAGCACAGTGTTCCCATGTGATGGAGTGAAAGGTGTACGTGAAGATGATGATTCGCCAGTGTAGATCGCATGCGGAGAATGACTGTTAGACGGTGGCAGTGTTGTTAACATGTAACGGTGGATAACACCTTCCGGAGCATATGATACTGTGCTTATACAGGGTATATCTGCTGAACTGATAGGGTCGGTGGGATCGGGAGCGCGTGTGTTGTTGTAGTTGTAGTTAAATCATGTGGGAGTATAGCACTGGAGTGGTCATGGATGTTCTCGTGGCGTAGCTCCGTAGTCTGAGGTTCGGACAATCGACGTCTCTGAGAACGGGTTCGAGCGGCATTACGCCAAATAGCTCGTTGATGTTCCCGTTGCAGTTCAGTCATTTGCAACCACCGAGATCTGTGCCGCGCTCGATTCGAAGCTCGTTCTTTTGTTCACGTTGCGCTTCAGTCATGTTGGCTCTCCTGGTTCGTGAACGTTGTCGATTAGCAGTACGTTGAGCAGATCGATGGGGTTCAGTTGCGTCCATCGTTGCGGAGGTCGTGGAGGTTACGACGACCTAAAATAATACATCGGATAAGTAACGTAAGTAGACAGTGTCTTGCGGGGTGTTCTGTGGAGTGATCCGTACGAAGGTTTTGTGAGTGCAACCTTTTGCGCAGTTACAACGGATCTACCCCACCTCCCAATATGTCACCAGTGCATTTGGTGAAATATTTTTTGGTGTGCATGTGTAATTTAATGTTACTGTCACCGAAGAGATGATGTAATGCCGTATATATCAATTTCAATGATATATAAACACAAACAGAGCATGCTTTGGTTTAAAAAAAAGGTGAATCCAGTAATCTAAATTAACGAAATTTGTACCTAAGTACGCATAATGGGCATTGAATAGCCGAAGTAGTTATACATTCAAGCCCGCAGTGAGACGAACATGTGTAGCAACAGTAATTAAATCACAGAGAGTAATGAATGAGTATTATATCAATTGCCTGTAATGAAATGAGAGCTAATAGTAATCAGATCATGTGGAGGTTCATCACACAGTAAACCTCAATGAGGGCTTTATGAAATTTTGGTAACTATAAAAATGTTGGCGCGAGCAGTATCAGATTGCAGAAGAGCTACAGGATGGGCACTGTTGTAAAAATTGAACATTGTGATGGTGACAACACTATTGAATGGCTGATGTTAGAACTGTCTGATGGGTATTAAAGAACAGAGCTATTATCAGATTGAAGTTGTAAGAGTAAAGTAGAAAGCATTGGAAGAGAGCAGCGGCAGCATAATAAGCAGCTGAAACAATAATATAAAGGGGAATGGCACGAACGGATCAATTGCTGACCTTGATTTGGGGGCTGCAGAACTGGAAGAGTGATCGCAAGGGAAGCAGACGGGTCGAGTATTTGAGGGTGTGAAGATGTTGAGCCTGACATTTACAACATACATGAGTAGATAACTCAGTAAAAACAAATACATGAAGTATGTGTGTGTCATAAAATGTGCTTGTATAAGTAATTTGAAATTTCCTATTTTTATTAATAATAAAAAGGTAGTCTTCATGTTTTTTTCAATTATTATATCTCAATTGTCTGTTACGAAATGACATCATATCATATCATAAATAGGAGCTGTGAAGGAAAGTAACAGAGACCGTACATGTTTCTTGTATTTTTCATGCATATTAACTTTGTGAAGTTCATATTCACCTGTCTTTTTGTCCAGTAACGTTGAATTAACGACTTAATTACTACGGACCAGTATGCGTACGATTAAACTGTAAGTAAGTATCAATACATAGTGTGGTGATGCTACGTAAGTGGCAAAATGTTTTTTGTATGCTTTCCGCAGTTGTTTTTTTTATTTTTCATGCATATTAACGTTTTGAGGTTCGTAGTAACGTATCATTTGTCGCCATCACGGTTGAAAAGGTCGGGATGCTACCTAAGTAGCAAAATTTTCTGTCTGCTCTGCGCAGTTGGTTGGGTTGTTTATTTTTCATGCATATTAACGTTTTGAAGTTCATAGTAACCTATAATTTTCGCCATCAGAGTTGAGAACGCGGTGATGCTACCTAAGTTGCAGAAAAAGTGCAGAAATAAATTAGGGGCAGGCACGCAAAGAGAAAATCCCGACATAGCTAGAGACATAGATGGTTGTATGGATGTGAATAAAGTGCAGATGACATATATTTGGGACGTTGGAAATGGTGAACGTCAGTAAAAACGATTTGATTTATATCAAGCTACAGACGTAGTTATGCAGCACTATCCCGTTGAAGAGCATTGCCTAATTTCAAGCAGACGAATATCCCATTTAAAACAGGGTTTCTAAGCAGCACTAAGACCCATTTCAATGACATGTAAACACAGAAGAAGATAGTTCAAGTGAGGATATAGACTGCGAGTAGAGAAACGATGAGGTTTGTTTGACGAACGTGATATTTTTAGATTTTGTTCTGCTGTGTGAAGGTCGGTTGAGAGCAAATACCGCAGAACGCTTTCATTGTTTTAGTAGATGTTTAACAGCGAACAATGACAGTACCATGGGGTTTCTTTGACAATAAAATTATAAGTTCAAAAGAAAATAGTCCAAAAACCAGTAAAGGAAGAAGGGATCTTTTTAGAATTATAAGTTTAACACAAAAACAATGAAGAAACTCAGTAAAAAAACGAAGAACGTGGCATTTTTCGATTTTGTTCTGCTGTGTGAAGGGAGGTTGAGAACAATTACAGCAGAACGAATTGATTGTTTTCATCTTGGTAATGGGCAGCCTTAAAGAAATCACAGACGGAAGGGAGGAGGAGCGTACCGTAATTGACACAGGGTGAGTGAGGTATAGTAGAACTAAACTCGAGTGCCGGAATATTCCTAATCCTCACACCTCTTTGGCTAAAACATGCAACGGCCGTTTCAGTTCATCTATTTATTTAGACCTTCCTCATCCTCCCATTTTCCTGTCCACCTCTCTCCCACTGCTCTGCCCATTTCTCCCGGCTCTCCATTAATTATTACCATCCTCTGCTTTTAGTCTCGCCTTCCTGGCCTGTAGGTTCCACTCTTCCAGTGTCTAAATCCTCTCATTTTTTCGTTAATTTTCAGAAAAAATTGTGTTGGTTTCTAAGAATGCAGCACTCTTCTCGCTGGGATATTCAAAATCGGGTTTCTTTGGGGCTTTTACTGGGTTTTCAGAGTAGTTTGAGTTTTAAAACCAAAAACTATGAGGGGAAATAGGTGTTGACGTACCTGGAGGAGGAGCAGAAGTGCGGTGCAGAGGGCCAGGGGAGGCGGGCAGAGAGCTGCGAGAGTGAAAATGGAAGAGCGGAGGTGAATTTTGGGGAGAGTCCAGACGGAGCAACGCTCAGAGTGGCCGGAGGAGCAGCATAAATCGAAATGGAAATCAAAATCCAAACTACAGTCCTAAATCAGAAACGGAGTGGAGCCGCATAAATGGAAATGGAAATCAAAATCCAAAGTAAATTCATAAATGAGAAACGCAGTGGTGAGCGGTGGGAAGGGCCGAGCAGGAGGCGGTGAAGGGCGATAAATGCAAGGCCAAATGCGGGAGTTATACCTTGCGGGAGCATCAACGGTGGAAGGCACGCGGCGTGAAGAGCGATTCCATGGAAGGGGCACGCAGATGGTGCGGGAGGCGGCGGATGCGTCACGTGTCGCGAGCAATGAGGCATAGGGCGGCGCGTCAGCTGATTCGCCGGTGGAGCGGTGGGAGCAGGAGGGGAATGGTGGTAAAAGGGCTTGTCCGGCGTTTGAGGAGCCGAGGGCGGCGGGAGGTAGAGTAGAAGAGCGGTGCGGGAGTTCAGGCAGGGGACGGAGACGGAGCGAAGGGCGTGACGGAAATCGTAAATCCCCTCAGAGGAAGAGATGTAATGGTACTTCATAGAAAGATAATCACACTGTCCAACACATTGCAAAACAGTACATTTATGAAGTCCAGTACAGATGACAGTTTTTTTCTGTAAACCTTGGATAAGAACAGGAAAATATTTGAAACTATGTGTTCACTCGTACGACAACAAATGCTGGAAATAATAACTTAAGCGTTAATGTGAAGGGTTGTGTTCATCCTAGGTAGTTAAGTTCAACAGTGCATGTGAAGAGTGGGTGTTTGGGAAAATTCATCCACTTGTGCAGTAGGAGATGCAAAAATTACTGTGTGGGAGACAGTTATTGAGAGGATTAATAAATCCAGTAGCTGTGGGACTTTAATTGAGGTTTACGATAGCAATTTCAAGTGAAAATTGTATTGTGTAACCATATGTATCGTAGATCCGAGTCATGAGGAGAAATAGGGAAAGAGCAGAAGCGGAGTAGCAGTGATCCGTAGATGTGGGTGATGAGAAGAATTGGGAAAAAGCAAATCAACTGGAGAACTTCTAGTCGATTCAGAGCAATGAACAGAGGAGATAACATAGTGCAGGAGAACAGAAAAATTCGACGCACTCATTGAAGCCCATCGCAATCTTGTCGCGCATGTTGCAACCAACCAAAGTGAATCCCCTCTTCCTCTAGCTGGCCCGACTTCTTTCTGCCAGGGTTTGTTATTTCATAGGAAGCAGAAGAGGAAGGTAGTTATGAGGAGGGTGTGAGAAATCCAACTCCGAGGATGTGTAGAAGCAGCATATAATAGTATAGGAAGTGCTGAAAATGAAGAATTACATGCACACGGTAAAAATGCAGAGATACAGTGACACAGAAGCGGTCGATTCAGAGCAATGAACAGAGGAGATAACATAGTGCAGGAGAACAGAAAAATTCGACGCACTCATAGAAGCCCATCGCAATCTTGTCGCGCATGTTGCAACCAACCAAAGTGAATCCCCTCTTCCTCTAGCTGGCCTGACTTCTTTCTGCCAGGGTTTGTTATTTCATAGGAAGCAGAACAGGAAGGTAGTTATCAGGACGGTGTGAGAAATCCAACTCCGAGGATGTGTAGAAGCAGCATATAATAGTATAGGAAGTGCTGAAAATGAAGAATTACAGCCACACGGTAAAAATGCAGAGATACAGTGACACATAAGCGGTTGTATGGATCCGATTAAAGCCCAAATGACATAAGAACAGAGGGGAGAACATATTGCAGAGGAGTATGCAGCAGGAGCACCATAAAATAATATAGGAAATACTCAAAATCAAGAAATACATTAGCTACAGCCACGAAAAAAAATTGATGACATAGACCGACACATATGTGGTTGTATTGATGTAAATAAAGTGCAGTTAACGTAAGAGCAGAGGGAAGAACATATTGCAGAAGGGCAGGGAAATTTGAAGAAAATAAATTAGCTACAGCCACCAAAAAAACAGTGATGACATACACCAACAACATATGTGGTTAATGGATCTAAAGTTAAGTGCATTTAAGAAGGAGGGAAGAACATATTTGGAGGGCACGGAAATTTGAGATTTCCTGAAGAGAGCTTAGGATCATGTAGCAAGGAGTAACCATGTAAGGGGTAGAGGATGCTACTTCAGTGAAGGCTCTGAGCATGCAAATGGATGTGGACCAATAGATAAGTAGCCATTTGGGATATCCACCATTGTGTGATGATAACATGGTGCTGAGTCTTGGCTACAAACATGGACTACATGAGG